>LPNX010094006.1:3930-51288 GCA_001517045.1 Pseudotsuga menziesii | reverse complement strand
CCCTTTCGGGTCACTCGGGAAATCGTGGGGTAAGTATTATGATTACTTTTGAAATTAAGATATGGAATATGGAATTAACAACAATATCAAATATACTACCCTTCAAATCAGATCAATACTAGTAAAAGGAAATAACCAGAGAACGACGAAAATGGCACCGACGCGAACCCCCCCAGGGGGGATGGGGAATGGGCTCGAAAGAGCCTATTCAAAGGATGATTTTATTACAGAGGTTACAATATCAAAGAACTGATAAAATAGAGCTTTATTGGTCCTTATATAGGCTGAAACCAAGATATTACATTTTATACAAAAAAATTACAAATTATGTGACAAAAGAGAGACCCCTGGGGGGATTTGAGCGCTCCAAAAGCCACTTTGGACAGAAGCTTCCTTTATTCTCTGTCATACCTGCTAAATTAAAGTAAGAAAATTATAATATCAAATTCCCAAAATCACTTTAAGAGTACCTTTGGGTCAGCCTACTTTATCTCAAAAAATAATGAAATTAAACTAGCTAAACCGACGAAAAGGAACCAAGGAAAGAAAGCTTTCCTTGGGATATTGACTTGCTGTTTGTGCAGCCAATTAAAATGCACTGATATTGTAGAATATTGAAATTTATCTCAGCGAAAGGAAATCTAATGCATGTGATCTACAAGTTTTCTTTCAAATTCATGCAAAAAGGACAATTTCCCTACAACTAGATCTGGGATGCTTATGATATTTTTTTAAGTGCAATATCTAGGATGGGAGCTATGAAATATTAGATCTATGTATATTTTAATTTTATGAAACAGATCCAAATAAAATCACAGCTATAAACTGAAAAGGTAACCGGGTAAAGTGTTGATTTTGAGGGAGGAAGAAGAGGAGAAAAGTGTTGGTTTCCTTAAAGATCCGCAGTAGAGATTTCAGGTGGAATGCCGAGGGAATATGCCTTTGAAATGTTTTGAAGAGAATGAAGAAGCAAACTAGATCAGCATCCTCTCCAAAGTATGAACCTACAACTCAGCTGAAATCAAAGAACTTGCCAAGAAACTTGTGAGATCCGATTAGTACATACAAAGAGATTCAAGATAACATGCATATAAGCTTATAGGACATGCTAAATCTAGATCTCTAAACATGCATAAAAGGAGAGTGTCAGTCAATAAACTTATTGAACAACACCTTTCCTTTCAAGATTGTAATAACCTAATTACCAATCTTAACCACAGATCTACAAGAAATTAGCAAAAAATGACCACAGATACAGGTTACCTCAGTAAAACAATGGCAATAATCATCCACACATGTAATGGCACCACACCGTATTGCCTCCAAAGCTTTTCTTTATTTCAAATGCAGAATTACAATAATACAATAGCAACAGCACCTCAATCCCAGCTCTAACTAGCTTGGAAGAGGAGGTTGTGCCTGGATATATATAATTTACAGGCCATCCAGCCTAGGGGGGTGCAATTACTCATGGAATCAAGTGAAATCAACTGATGGAGAGTCCATCAATGCCTGATCTATGTCTAGCTGAGCTAGATCTGAGTCTCACTGAGTGCAACTGTCAATTGGGGGGCTGATCTGACTGACACCTCAACCTGCTGACTGAAGAATCCACCAAAAATCATCTAGTTGAGCCAAAAACGTGTTGAGGAGAGAGAGAGGGAGAAATTCCCCATAAAGGATGCTCAAGATCAACTCTGGATCTGATTTGATCACCTCCTTCAGTCAAGGACTTGTCAGATCCAGTCAATCTGCTTCAGATCTGACTGATTTCAATCAAATCAGCTGAGAATCCATTGATTTATTGATTTTGGATTTGCTCCATTATTCATCAATTTATTAATTAAAATAATCAATAATTGATTTTTGGGGCTTTCTGACCTGAGTGATGGAAAATCACTCAAAACTAGGAAATAGTGGGTCCATGGGTTTACATGGTGCTCTTAGCTTGAAAATGAGCACCTACATGACTGAAACCGATTATTTGGCCCACTTTTATTACAAAATCAATTTTTCCAATTAAACTATTGAAAAATAGCCTAAGTTTTGGAAAAATTAAAATTTAATAAAAAACACTGAAAAAACTGAAAAATTGAAAAATTGAAAAACACCTAGGGGGGCTTAGACATGTTCATATGACTCAAAAATGATGTCTAGCATGCTTATACATTGAAAAATAGACTCTAATAGCCTCAATAGGCCTAAATGCCAAGCCGACCACCCCAACTTTGGAGGTATGGAGTGAAAAACTCAAAAATTATCAGTCGTTTATTCAACAACCAATAATAACCAAGGGAAAAAACACCCTGGGCTGATCGGATTGAAAAATGAAGTCTAAGAGACCGAGTCTTTTACAGACACTATCATGCTAGAACATTTATTACAATTCCCCCATGGGGTATGAACATGTGATATGATACAACAAAGCTTCCCGGAAGTAAGACTGAAATTTCCTTGAAGTGCGAACAAGTTATCCCTGTTCGGTTCACCAGGTTCACTTGATAGAACACCACTAAGTACAACTTAGGTGGTAACAGTCACAAAACAAGCATCCAATAGAGAACATCCGACCCAAGGAAGACCCAACCACACTCACAACCCACCCAACAACTTCCCACAACATCAAACTCACCAAAAGGGAGGATGTACACGACTGTTTAAAGAATAGCTATGTATATACACGAATTTTGGCCAAAAGGTTGCATGTATACATGGATTTTGGCCAAAAACCTCCGTTTATATGCGACTTTTGGCCAAAAATCTGCGTATGTACATGACTTTTGGCCAAGAACCTGCGTATATAGAGAAGACAGTGGTAAAAAGTAGGACAAGGTTCAAACCAATAAAGGGGAGTGTCAATGGATGAACATACTATAAAATGCAACACAAAAACAAGGATAAACAAAGAGCAAGTCAAGAATATCAAACACATTGTGCCCCCAAACCCCAAAGAAAAACAAGGAACGTCCCCAGTGGAGTCACCAATTCTGTTACGGAGAGAAATTCTTATGGATTGGGGTACCACAATAGACAACTTGACTCTAGAAATCAATCTTTTCCTATATGCAAGAGAAACCAAATATCTAACACTAAAGGATCTTAATTCATACCTTATTCTGGACAGTTGATGTAGATCCCCGTTGATCTTTCCAACTCTAGCTTGAATTGAGAAACTGCTTCCTCAACATTTAATAAACAAGACAAGCATGCTATATATAATCATATTAGATCTACTCTAACATATATAATCAACAACATATAATCATTTGAAATCATCCATGGATCAAATATTCAAATACACATTATTGGACAGGAAAATATATTTCCATTAATATAAAATCAGAGATTACAATGAATACAACCTTTGTCAGCACGTCTGCGAATCGGAGAAACTGAGTCCCCCACTTGGGCCTCCACCACTTCAATCCTCCATCTCTCGATAGCAAGCTCACAAGCAAAGGGAAAGCTTGGGAAGAACACAAAAGTGCTCCAAGGGACAAAGGGATGTAGACTCAAGCACAAGTTCTGGCAACAATGGACTATAGTTCTCTTGCTCTCAATTCCTCATGCCTTCAATGTATCCAAAGGGTTCCTTATATATATCTTCAATGGGGTAATGAAAGGTCAAATACGAGCGATCTCAAGGCATAGGGAAGGCCTAGAGACAAGTGAGTCGGATCCACAACAAGGAAAACTCCAAAAGAATTTGTCCTTTTGCACCCATCCTCATGTACGTGGTTTTAGGGTTCAAACCCACATATATATGCGAGAAAGGATTTAAAAGTCGTGTATGGAAATTTTTGCATGTTTTTAGGGATGATATTGGAAACATCAAAAGTACAAAAATGGCCCATGGGGTCTAAGGAGTCTGTAGAGGGACAGGGAAGGCCATAAAAATGTGATTCACCATGTGTGGTAAAATCAACTATAACAACTAGGTAGAGGAGGAAGGGTGAGCAAGACTGTTAATTTTATTGTCGATTTTAGTTAAGCTACATTCATTAAGCCATTAAAATTTGTTTGTAATTTACACATTATTTGTACAGGAAATTGCAGTAAATTGTAACAGAAACTAAAATTGAACTACTGTGCTGGATAGAGGCAGCTAAGCTGCACTGACAGTCCCTATTAAACTGTAATTTAACCTCTGATTGACAGATCACACGTTTTGGGTCAATTTCGGTGAGGGGGTTATGAAATTTTTCCAGAAATGGGCGAGGGGGTCGCACAGATTTCACAGGCAGAAGCCGTCTTCCTGTCTGAGTGAAGTCACACCTTTTGGGGGGAAAAGGGTGACACGGTTGTGGCTGTGAGTCCTAAAAGAGGGACCTCATCCATTGTTTAGGATCGATAAGTGCGACTTTCCCCGGATTTGGGGTTTTTCTGATCCTAAGTTAGATCCAGCTGACAGTAAGTTGTACTGTCGTCAAACTGACTCGGATTTGCCTTGCAGAGGCTTTGACAGTAATAAAAACTGGAAACAAACTAGATCTAAGCTAGATTTGACAAGAAATTTCTAAAACTAGGGCATAAACTAAAAAACTTGAAATTTGAAAGAAAACTGAACCAGGGATCCTGTGGGATCGACCTGGTATGGTCGCCAGTTCTGTGGCAGGGATTTCTCCCTGCTACAGGGGCAGGAATGGCCCCCTTCTATCTAAAGGATAGAAGGGTAGGTTCCTGCGTGTGGAAAATTTAGTAAAGAAATATGAACTAACAGAAAGCAAAGAACAAGAAAGAATGGCCATGAGCCCCTCTACAGACAAGGTGAGGGATTCGCCTTGGCTACCTACAAACAACTAATGAATATAAATAAACCTGTGAAACATGTCAATAAACAAACCTACAAACAAACATGGGGCAGAAATCAACTAAACTACTAAATAAAAATGCATAAACAAGACAATATTATACCTCTCCTTTGGTGAAATGGGCCACCATGCCCTGGCTAGAAGGAAGCACCTCTCTATCTCACTCAACAATGGAGGAGGAGCTATGGCTCAATGGGGAATGTGAGTGGAAGAGAGGGGGATGTGGGTGGCTTGAGAGGCAAAGAGGTCTCAAGGCATCCATGGGCAGCATAGCAGTATGCAAGAGAGAAGTCATTTGAGAGTGGGCCCCCACCCTCCTTTTATAGCCTTTTTGGTGACTTTTAGGGTTTTAAGCCCTTGGTTAGGGCTTTAGCCCCATTTTTGGGCTTTTAGCCTTTTCCACCCTAACTTTAGCTCCTTTTAGGGTTTTAGGCTCCTTTGAGGGGTTTTAGCCCCTTTGTGGAGGCTTTAGCCCCTAGGAGAGTTATTTAGGCTCCTTTTTGGGGTTTTTAAGCCCGTTTACTCATTTTTAAGCCTTTTTGAGGGTGTAGGGGTCTAATGGGGTGTTACGAAGGTCGTGTATGGGTGTCCTTGGGTGGTGTAGGCCATGTAGAGCTGAGTGAGGGATTTTTTGGGTTAACATCATCCTCTAGGTCTCCAGAGAGGTTATAGTAGGTCATCCAGTCTTGAACTATCTCACAACACTGGTGGGAATGCGTAGTACAAGTTTGAGAATACACAACCTCCAGCAGGATATCAATGAATATCTTCTCCTTAATAGTCTTCAGCTCAATATCAACTATTGGTTTCTCTTCCATGAACTAGAATGTGTAAGTGAAATTCTGCGCAACTTCTTCCCGTTCCCTTGTTTCCTGGTGCAGCTCCATAGATGTGTACAAACCTCGTGGTGCCATCTCAAGAGTATGGATGAAATGGTGAACCCACTCCTAGTGAGGGTAGTTTGAGAATGCTACGGAACACTGATCCAAGTGTTCAACAAGGTCTGATAACCCTGTATACCTTTGTGTTTCAGTTGTGACCTCATCACCAAACGTTACTTCTAACAGCCTTTGTGCACTGCAGTCATTTAGTTATAGAATTTTTATGCGTGCCCCACCATTGCGTGGACGTATATTTCAATGAAAATTCTAGTGCAGATAATCGCTACGGCTCCATTACCAATTCTTTGAAATCATTCAAGAACACTACCAAGTTAGGTAGTCCTTCATACATGGTCAGTGGTCGTGACTGAATTCCTACTCATCAGACAGACTTAGTTATCCTAGCACATTTCCTCAATGAAACTTCATGTAATCGGTTCTGCTAGTTCTCAAGTGCCTCTCTTGAGCCTGAGGTACATGAACTCTCACATTTCCAGCTCAGGTTACCATCTACAGTAGGATTAATATAATCTTCTTTAAGGGAGATTATATTATAGATGTTATCAAGGTGATCCCCGTGCCCTTCATTGAACATAGGTTCAATGTACCTCTGTCCTTTGATAGGGCCAAGGGGTGCAAATACCCTCATCTCATCATCTTCAAATGATAGGATACTTCCTTTGAAATTTATAATCATTTGGTTTTCCATTTCCCAATCAATCCCAAGCAACACGGGATATGGGGTAGTATCATCTACTATATCGATGACTTCAAAGTCCGCAAAAGTGTGCAATCCTTTGATATCCACTTTAATGTGACTTAGTCTACCAATGAGGAGGACCTTTGATTGATTTGAAAGCCTCAATTGCATTGGGGACCGTTCCAAGGGTGGATTTCCCATTATTTCCCATGTCTAGCATGTTAAAATGTTAGCATCAGATCCCAGGTTGAGGATGATATAGTCCATGTCATAATCACCAATTTGTGCGGTCATCCTAAGCTTGCATCCTGTTTTGAGCTTTGTCCCAACACTGTTAACATTATTTGTCGGGGGGTCTCCCTCTGGAAATGTTTCGATAAGTTCTTCTAGCTCTGCAAGCGCATCCTTATCCTAGATTAGCGCCAAACAACTTGACAATAATGGTTTTATTTTACTAACCTAATATGTACTCTTGTTTGCAGTCTGTTGTTCAAATATCTTTTGGAATCTATCAGGCATATCTTTCACTTGGACTGAGGTGGATGACTGCTTTGTTCCTATGAACTCTGGGCACAAATCCATGAATATGTGCTTCTGCTCTTGGTCATTGAGCGGTGCCTTCTTCTGCATGGCAGGTCACACCTGCGGTTGCGCTTGTGTCACAGGTTCTGTCTGTGTAGCTTGGTCCACACCTATCACAACACCTCCCCTTATTACCACTATTACATTTGGTTCTCATGGTTCAGTGACTATAATTTTTATGTTGACATTAGCATTCGGGTTGGGAGCATTTGTCACAGGATTTGGTGTTGGGTTTTCTTCTCCAACCGTCTGGGATTTCCATCGAGTAATGAATTGTGGGCATTTCTCTACATTGTGCTCTTTTCTGCAATATGAGCAAGTCTTCACAAGTTCAGGGAAGTCCCTATCATAATGGTCAGGTACTCCATAATTGTAACATACTACTAGCCCTCTCCCTCGGTCAAAGCCTCCTCCTCCTCGTCCCCTATAGTTTCCACCCCCCTTAGCTGAAGTTGAGGTGGTTGTTGCAGGTAATGCGGTTGTTGGTACTGTTATTGGTACAAGTTATACAGGGCCATATTCTAAAACTGTGGTGCCATCTAAAACTGCTGTGTAGGTGGAAACTGAGGCGCATCCTAAAACTATGGCATATCCTGAAACTAAGGCGTATCCTATTCAATCTTTATTTTATCCTCATTTTTCGTTACATATGCATCTACCATTTTCTCTCTCATGAGTTGGTAGTCCCTACAATATTTTTTCTCATGGACTACAGATTTACAAAATTTACAATACAATCTAGTTGGGGTACATACCGTCTTTTGCATGAACATGCAATCTACATACCGGTGTCGTCTTGTTTGGAAAATATTGCACCAGGGTAACCATTGGGCACTCAATGTGTTTGATGCACCAGATGATATGTAGTTCATTTAGGCCGGGCATTCATCTTTGGTATGTCCATTGGTCCGACATCGCTTACATCATAGATATTTGTGTATTTCTTTTCCTCTTTTTATGTCTTGGAGTTGAATAGTTAGATTATCCAATTATGACTAAATCTGTATCATTCCAACGACACCATCTCTAATAGGTGAAGCTTCTAGCTTCATTGCTAACTCCAACACCTCTGTCTATGTGGCAATATTTTGCTTCATGAGTGGTCCTCTTATATGTGGTAGTAGCGCAGCAATAAACCACTCTTTATGCTGCATGTCCAACATCTAGAAGCTTACCTCGGCCATCAATGTTTTGAACCGCTGGTCAAAGTCCCATACTGTTTCTTCATGAGCCTGCTTAATCTCTTTGATCTCGGTTATACATTGGGACTCATATTGGGGTTTTCTGAATTCTGATATCATTATACGTCGAATCTCCTCAAACACAAGAAATAACATGGAAACCCATCTGGGAAAAACCGACAAGGTACTCTTCATTTGGCATGAGAAAGGATATAGAACCTTGTAGTATATGGGATGCAGGATGATCATATGATATGTATTTATGACTCAAACTTATGGTTCTCATGCTCTCTGTCTTATTTCTCCTAATCTACTGCTACCATCTATAGATTCGCACACAGCATGGATCAACCTTTCTAGCATTTGCACCACTCTAATAGGGCTCTCCTATTGCACTAACTCTGACTGCATCGTGTAGATTCCTGACTATTCTCCTACTCAGATCTAATATCTACAACTATATGCAGCCATTGACAATCCAAACTAAGCTGTAATTACAACAAAAAAAACAACCTTCTAACTATTGAATCCCTCCTATTTATATTATTTTACATGACCACATAGGGTTGACTGCCTACAGGAAGTTTGTTAACTATCACCATCAGCCACCCCTCAAGCTACAGCTGTGGTCATCATGACTTGACATGAGGCACTAACAAACTTGCAGTGTGATTCCACTCATGTGGCGTCCGCTGAATTAAGCCAACTTCAACACCCACAACCTCCCTTTCTCTTTCGATCGTTATTCTTCACTTGTGTTTCCACTTTACCGTGCTGGTATCATCCTTCCATGTTATTCCCCTTTTTCTACATAGGTGGTGTCTCTTGTGCTTACTCCTTCTTCTGTGCATATTTCCTCCTTCACACGGTTTTCACTTTATTCACATAGATTTCTTTGCTTGTGATGCTTACTGACTCTTGCACTGATTTCCTACGCACTTTCCCTAGGCCCAACAATATCGCAAGTGTCATCCAAGAAGACTCTAAAATAAATGTATGATTCCCTAGAAATAATGTGCGAAGGAAGAATCATCAACAGAAAGATGAATCTAAGAGCTCAGTTGAAGAGCACCAATATGAGTCATGGAGAATCCATCCAAGACTACTTCACAAGGGTCTCCTAGTTCAAGGAACAACTAGAAGCCATTGGAGACAAACTTGATGAATATGAATTGGTTATGATTGCTATCAATGGTCTCACTAGACCCTGGGACTCATTCATCCAGATGATGTGTGCCAGGAAGGAAAGCATGAAGTTTGATGTTGTATGGGAAGATTGTATTCAAGAGGAGACTAGAGTGGCAAATAGAGAAGCTCTACTGAAGGAGGATGATAAATCCCTAGCCACCCATACCAAGAGAAGAATAATTCAACCTAACTTCAATAAGGGAAACCATAGGGAGTCTCAACCTCCCATAAGCTTCTAGAGAACAAAAGAAAGTCTCATCAATAAGGAATACTCTAGATTTCAATGTTTTCATTGTGATAAGATAGGACACATTGCCAAAAATTGTCCTTTGAAGAGACAAGAATACAAGAAGAGGAACAACAACAACAATAGACATCATGCACATCTAGCTAAAGATGATGATGCAGAAGAAGAAGAGGAAGGACCTAGAAGAAATCAAGCAAGAGAAGAAGATGCAAAAGAGTATGTACTATAGTAGGATATGACTATCAATATCCAATCAAAGGGATCGGTGAAGCAAACTACAAGTTTGATTCAGGAAATCCTCTAAAGATGAAGGAAGTCTTATATGTACCAAGTCTAAAGAAGAATTTAATTTCTATCTTAGCTATAGATAAGAAAGGATTCAAAGTTGCATTCATAGATGGCCAAGTACTCATGTGGCCCAAAGGAAAGTCAATTAAAGATGTAGTTGTCATTGGTGAAGAAGAAGGAGGCATGTATAAACTCAAGGGACATTCAGAAATAACCCTTGTTCATGAGTCCACTAACCCTATTGAACTATGGCATAGAAGGCTTGCCCACATCAATTACAAAGATCTACCTCATGTGAACAAAGTAGTGATGAGATTACCAGACTTGAAGATCAACCATGAAGCCATTTGCAAAGGATGTGCGAAAGGGAAGAATATCGAGAATCCATTTCTGAAGAGTGAAACAAAAACTAAAGGTACATTGTAATTGATTCATTCAGATATGTGTGGTCCAATTTCCTCCACATATTTGAGTGGTTTTGAGTATTATATCACATTTATTGATGACTATTCAAGAAATACATGGATATACATCTTGAAAGGAAAGAGAGAGGTGTTTGAGAAATTCAAGGAATTTAAATCCTTGATAGATAATCTTTCAGGAAAGAGAATAAAGACACTTCAATAAGACAATGGCAGAGAGTATACTTCAAAATAATTTGAAGCCTTTTGCGAAGATGCTGGAATCAAGAGGGAACTAACTACTCCCTACAATCCTCAACAAAATGGTGTTGTAGAAAGAAAGAACAGAACCATAATGGAGGTAGTGAAGACAATGATATATGATCAAGATCTTCTAATGCATCTATGGGAAGAAGTGGCAGGAACTGTTGTCTATGTACATAATATAATATCTCACAGTGCTCTTGGATTCAAGACTCCAAAAGAGATGTTCACGAGAAAGCAGCCTGAGGTAAGTCACCTCAAGATATTTGGTTGTCCAATATATGTTCATATACCAAAAGAGAAAAGAACCAAGTTGGACCCTTCCGAAAAGAAGCGAATATTTGTTGGCTACTATGAAGTATCCAAGGAATTCATAGTTTATATTCTTGATTCCATCACATGGAAATCGGTATATAGGTAACATTCGATGAAGAAGCAGATTTCAAGAGATCCAGAAAATGTCAACATGAAGAAGTGTAGGAGGAAGATGCACCTCCCAGAAATGTAGGGGCTGCATTCCCCCCTGACGATGAAGCACCTGAAGATCATGATATGACAGAACCACAAGAACCCCCTATGATTGAAATATCATGAAAGAGAAAGCCTACTTGCTAAAGATAAATTATACAAGAAGAACAAATATATGGAGCTCCTGAAGGCTCCGCAAGGATAAGCAATAAGCCTAAGAAATTTTCCAACTATGTAGCCTTGATGTATGATCTTGTAGATCAAGAACCTACAAACTATGAAGAAGTTGTACAGAATAAAGAATGGGTAGAAGCAATGATGAAAGAGTAACAGTCAATAATGAAAAATTATGTTTGGTATATAGTTCCCAAACTAGAAGGCAAGAGTGTAGTATCCTCCAAATGGATCTAGAAAATAAAACATGCAGCTGATGGAAGTCTAGAGAAGTACAAGGCAATATTTGTGGCTAGAGGTTTCTCTGAGAAAGAAAGAATTGATTATGAAGAAACATTTGCACCAGTAGCATGGTATACTTCGATTAGAGCTATCATGGAACTTCCATCCATGATGAAGTGGGACGTACACTAGATGGATGTGAAGACAGCCTCCCCGAATGGTGTGACGGAAGAAGAAGTATACATAGAACAACCATAAGGATTTAAAGTTGAAGATAGATAGACTCACATATGCAAGTTGAAGAAGGCCCTGTATGGTCTGAAGCAAGCTCCTAGAGCTTCGTATGGAAGAATATATAGTCTCCTGATGAGCTTAGACTTTACCAAGAGTAAATTAGATCCTAACCTTTACTTCAAGGTTATAGAAGATGAACCTATCATACTATTATTGCATGTGGATGATCTATTTTTGTCAGGGAATGAGAAACATATTGTGGAATGCAAGAAGAAGCTCGTTGAACAATTTGAGATGAAATACCTTAGTTTAATGCATTATTCCTAGGTATGGAGGTATGGAAGAACTCAAAAGGAATATTTCTCAATCAGGGAAAGTGCATAGTGGAAATTTTGAAAATATTTGATATGTTGGAATGTAAATCCATGGCCACACACATGGATACTGACCAGAAGTTATTGGATGATGAATCATCAGAATTGGTGGATGTGACTCAATACTGACAGATTATTGGGTCTTTTATGTATCTAACAAATACCATACCAGCCATTCGTTTTTTTGTGAACATGTTAAGTCAGTATCTAGTTCAACCTAGATGTGTTCACTTGATAGATACAAAATATGTGATGAGATATCTGAAAGGGACTATAGAATTTGGTCTATACTATGATGGAAACCATGATTACTGATTGTATGACTATATAGATGCATATTGGGTTGGAAGTGTCTCAGATAGAAGAAGCACATCATGTGGATGTTATAGTATGGGGTCTGCTGTGATTTCATGGTTTAGCAGGAAACAGTCCAGTGTTGCTCTTAGCACGGCTGAAGCAGAATATATAGTAGCTTGCTCTGCTAGTTGTGAAGCCATATGGATTCAAAAGCCGATGTCAGGTTTATTCAACCTAGAGTTGGATACCACCATGATTCTATGTGATAACAAGAGTTGTATAAATATGATGGAGAACCCAATGTTCCATGATAGGTCAAAGCACATAGAAATCTGATATTTCTACATTCGAGATATGATGTAGAAGGGAGCCATAAATCTCCAGTATGTGAGTACCAATGAACAAGTTGTTGATGTGTTGATGATTCCTCTATCTCGAGTAAAGTTTGAATACTTTCGAGATAAGCTTGGTGTTGTTCAAAAATAACTTCCCCGAAAGGGGGAGCAATGATGTTGTAGTGGGAGTGTATCATCCCTAGAAATTTGTCCTCAAGTGATCCATAGACTTATGTCTCCAAGAAAGAAGAAGGATTGTATCATCCGTGAAAAATTGTTCTAAAGCGAGTCGATGACTTCGGTCCTCAAGAATGTGGAGGGATTGTATCATCCCTGAACTTTTGTTCAAAACATATCCGGTGACTTTGGTCCTCAAGAATGTGGTGGGGTTGTATCATCTTTTGAAATTTGTCCTATATTGTATCTAGTGGCTTTGGTCCTAAAGAATGTGGTGAGGTTATATCATCCCTATAAATTTGTCCTAAACTATATCTGGTGGCTTTGGTCCTCAATAATTTGGTGGGGTTGTATCATCCTTGGACATTTGTCCTAAACTGTATGCAGTGGCTTTAGTCCTCGAGAATGTGGTGGGGTTGTATCATGCCTGAACATTTGTCCTAAAATATATCCGTTGGCTTCGGTCCTCGATAATGTGGTGGGGTTGTATCATCCCTGGACATTTTTCCTAAACTGTATGTAGTAGATTCTATCCTTGATAATGTGGTAGGATTGCAATATCCTTCGACTTAGTCCTAAAGTGATAGGGAGTTATTTTACCGTAATTATATCCAGTGACTTCGGTCGTCTAGAATGTGGTAGGATTGTATCATCCCTGGACTTAAGTCCAAAAGTGATTCGAAGAAATTCATCTTTGTATTGTGGATTGTAGGTTGTTGTTGATGATGATGATGTTACTGATCAAAATATCATAGTATGATGATGATGATGTTGTTGCTCAAAGTATTGATGATGACGATGACGATGTAGCTAATCAAAATATTAGAGTGTGATGATGATGCTGCTCAGAGAATTGTTGCTGCTGATTATGATGATCAAAAGGACAAAGTATTATTGATGATGATGCTACTAATTGATGAAGACCAAAGTATTGATGATGATGTTTTCGATCAAATTGTTGTTTCTCCTGAAATTGAAGATTTAGACTATATGTTAAAAGATGTTAAAAAAGATTCCTATGATTTTTAGATGTATCACCCTGATGATGTTAAAGATTATCTCTCTCCTTCTCCTGTTGTTGTTGTTGATGTTGTTGTAGAATACCCTTCTCGTTAAGGGGGAGTGTTGAATTATTGTAACTTTGAAGTGTTTTTACTTATTATCCCCGATGTTCCTATCGGGAGAATCATTTGTATTTCATTATACCCCAATGTTCCTATTGGGAGAATTACTAAGAGTCATGAGGAAATTACCTCCATTGTAAGTCAAGTCATTAGCACCTTAATTAATATAATATTAAGTTGTTTGTGTCCTCCTAGAGAATTCAGCCCAGTCAATTTTAGTGGAGCTGACTTGGTGGAGTGAAATGTCAAGTGAACGAAAGAATGTAAATAGAAGGGAGGTTCTCCTCATTTCTACACACACTCACTCACTTGTGTAGCGCATAAGAGAGAGAGGTAGTTGTAGCTACAAGGAGGAGAAGGATTAGTATGGGGTTTTATATTTTATCTTTTGATCATCTAAATTGAGGAAGCTTTTGTTGGGTTTTTCCCATTAGGGTTTTTCCAAGGTAAATCTATGTTGATCTTGTGATATTGTTTCTTTCTAGTGATCCTGTCTATATCCCTTTGTTATGAAATTGAAATTAAATGCTGATAATCTATCTTAGCATATGGAATCTTAACAAAATCTAAGGAAGTTGATCAAAGGCTCTATAGATAATGATTGGTAGTCAGTTATATGTAGCAGCATCCATACTAGAAGTGATGCGGGTCATTGGACAAGTTGAAAGATTTCAAGGGGCCCCAAAGGAAACTCACATTATAGAAATTAAAAGCATAATTGGGTATCTCAAAGGAACTAGGGATTTTGGACTTTGGTATCCAAAAGGGAATGAGTTGATATTGATAGCTTATTCAGACACAGTCTGGGAAGGATTTTTTGATGAAATAAGCAGTAGTAGTGGAACAACATTCTTTCTATGAAATGTTGGCCTCTTTCTCTTTCTTGTCTCGACTTGTGGTTCAACAACAACACAATACCAATAAGACACCAAAAGACATCGACCCAATAGAGAAAGATCATTTGGAAACACCACGAGGAAGGTGAATTCTCACACAAAATATCTTAATGGGTAACTTCTAGAACCATGTTTCCATAGTTGGCGAGGGATTAAAGTCCCTTGGCACATGGCCAAGGAACTTGAAAAATACGATGGGGTGGATTCCTTCACTCTATGACAACAAAAAAACTATGTGCCATAGTCGACCCGCGTGATACGACCTTGTCCTTAAACTTTAACAACTGGTGCAACTATGCGATGCAGCCAATTCATTATACTGATAGATAGTGCATGACTTATATTTTAACTTAGTAGCTTAACGATAAACTCATACACAATAGTTCAGTAATACTTTTAAACAATCATTCATTCATACCGCGACATACATTCAACAAAAACTATAACTGTAATAATGTAAGATAAGAAAAACTATGTGCCATAGTCCTTCACTCTATGACAACAGAAAAACTATGTGCCATAGTCCACCCGCGCGATACGACCTTGTCCTTAACTTTTAACAATTGGTGCAACTATGTGATGCAGCCAATTCATTATACTGATAGACAGTGCGTGACTTTTATTTTAACTTAGCAGCTTAACAATAAACTCATACACAATAGTTCAGTAATACTTTTAAAAAATCATTCATTCATACCGCGACATACATTCAACAAAAACTATAACTGTAATAATGTAAAATAAGCAAACATTCACCATTTAACAACATTCATCCATATAACACAGGAAATAATGTGGAACCCCATCTAGGAAAAACCACCAAGATGCTCTTCATCTCGCATGAGAAATATAGGTAGCACCTTGCAACCTGCAACTTGAAGACTGTTCTTAAGATATGTCTTTATGACTCAATCTTCTTTCTCTCATGCTCTCTGGTTTATTCTCTATCTACTCCTATTGATCCGCACATAGCCTGGATCAACTCTTCTGCTTTACTAGTGGTTTGTGCACACAGCTGCAAGATCTGCAGCTCAACAACCTTCTCTTTCTACTAGACTCTCCTCTCTGAGTCAACTACTAAATCTAACCGAATCTCATATAACTAGGAACCCTTATACAGAGTGGGTTCCTTCTATTTATAATATTTACAAGACCACACAAGGTTGAATAGGTACAACTTAGTTATTATAGACTTAAGTGGTTACAAAATATCTCTGTTACATTAAATGTCGACCCATACTTAGCTACAAAAGTCCTGTAATGTATTAAACACAACCTTAACTATCCGTGGAAACATCCTTCAGTATTTTGTACTAGTCATAACTAGCCGTAAAAATGTCCTTCCATATTCTACTGGTTCATCCTTCTGCAGTCTTCCTTGACTTTCTCCTATCCAACAAATATTCTCCTTGCCTCTTCCAATGACTCTGGTCATGATTTTCCTCGTCGCACCAAAATTGTCGTAGCTTCATCACTTATGTGCTTCCTTTCCCTCTTTATCTTGCCTTTCTCTGTCGTGTGCATGTTTAATATTTCTACATCAATTCATTTGATTTCTTCTTGACCTGCTTTTCCCTTGTCACATGCGCACTTTTCCTTCTTTTCTTGCGTGTTAGATTCTTACTTGTGCACTTTTCCTAGCCCAACAGGACACCAACACTCACATGTGGCTCACCTGGAGCCACTAAGAAAAAATGGATATCTTCACAAAGTTGTAAATGCTTGCAAATTAAGCCTCCAACTCGGCCTCTATCCTAGGTTGCGTAGGAGGAAAAACCTTGTCCTAAAATTCCTTCAACATCTGTTGCACTCTAGCAACTTCCACTATTACTTCCTCTGCCTGTGCGACCAATTGATCCACTCAGTCGAAACTGATGTGTTCCTACGGGCCTGCCTCTAGAGACTATGCAATATGCTGAAGTTTCTGCTTCACAGGTTGAACAAGGCCTATGATACATTCTACTTCTGACTCGTGTGCCTCTACTTCTTCTTCCCTAGTCTACTCTTGCTTGCGGAGAGCTTAGAATTCCCACTCCAGCTGCTTGATTTCAGCCATCTTCATGACCTTTTCCTGAAATTGCACCTTCTTCATCTCTACCTTTTCCGCGATGATTTTCATCTTAGTTTGCCATGCATTTTCCCTGATCTTTTATCCAGTCTCATATTCTAGAAGTGCATCCCATATCATGGAAAAGACTTCAAATTCCTTAGTGTAAAGTTTTTCTCCTTTGCTTATCTTTTTGACAGCTTCAATTTCCTCTCTTTTTCACTCTTCAAGCACCTTAGGAGGTGTGCTCGGTACCTTCTTAGCCTGAATCTCCTCAACCTACTTCTTCAATTCCACCACAATCCGCAATAGCTGGGAAACATTGGAAGCTGAATCTTCATTTTCCTGGCCCGCTTCTGGTGGGAACTATGGGATCGTGCCTTTGATGGCTTCAGCAAGTGAAATGGGACTTTGCTCATGCACCACAATTTCTTGTTCTTTCTATTTTTGGAGGGCCTTGCGCTGTGTGGCCTTCCTTTGCTGTTTCATTTCCTGATATACAACAGAATTCTTTCGAAACCGTATTTTAGTTGCGGCTGCATGTTACGGCTCATAGAACTCACCCAATGTCATCTTGGAGAAGTCAATATGCAGCGTGTCAAACTCTATGACAACATCATCAAATGCACCCATCACCATCCCTGTCCCCATTGCATGCCCATGGATTTGTACTTTGATTGGTGGCACTAGCTCTGGTGAAACTAACAGGACGTTGGGATCCACGCTATATTATTCAGCCTTGTGTTAGGAACCCATGTCAATCCTTCTCTTTACCGTGTTAGTATATTGTTGTTGGACGCATATGATTTGTAAGTCGTCCCATAGTAATTGTTGATCCATAGTTTGAGTTATTGTTGTTGGGTGCATATGCTTTGTAAGCCGCCTGTAGTATTTCTTGATCCATAGTTTATATTGGCCCATGGTTTTGACCCATAGTATTGGCGCCTATTTTTAGTATATAAGTGTGTGTTGAGTCCGAGGAAGGCACTGTGAAGTTATTTTGTATTGAGCTTGCTCAAAGGAGGTTGCCCCCTCGAAGTGGCTTGCGATTAATATAAAAGTGATTTTGAGTTCTACTGCTATATCGTGTATTTTGATTAATTATTTGTTGCAGGCTCCTCACATCTGGTATTAGAGCACTTTCTTGGGCTCGTTGGGTGAAATTTCTGCCCAAATTTTTTTTCGCTTCTGTTGCAGGTTCGGATTTGGGAATAATCCCTATCCTCTTAACTATGGGAAGTACTTGGGCATAAGCCCTAAAACTCATTGTGAGGAGTACCACAAGAACCCCGAAGTAGCTGGCCCATTGAGAGGACCTGCTAGCGAAAAGGGCAACGACCCCTACCTGATTGACTAGTTCCCACCCGTGAGGTAAACCAAGAGCTGTCGTTTGTGGCCAAGCAATTATCAGTTTTACCTTAGCCGTGGAGTGAGGGGTACTGCCCCAATACACAAGCCGTCAAATAGCATTGGTGGCTGAGTTATTCCCTTGAACTGATAGGAAGCCGCACATACCTGGGGTCCATATCTATTTTCAGTTGCACAATCGCAGATTTCCTCTATCCAAAACTGTTGCCAGTTAGTTCCGCGCCGTTGCAGATCCATTTGTTTCCGATCACTTCCGCGCCGTTGCAGATTCCACTATTTCCGATCACTTTCGCGTCGTTGCAGATCCCTATAAAATTCTGTTTTTCATCCATATCTCCTTGGTTTCAACTCTGTTTTCCTTGAAACTTCACTGACACCTCTGCAATTCCATTCTGCATATTTCATTCCTGAAGACCCTATCCCAAATTCCACTTCCCAAGACCCGAAATCCCACATTTGTCTATTTTTAGGGTTTTCCATAACTCCTTCGAGTTTCACCCAAACGCCTTCAAATTTTTCCACCGTGTTCCTTTCCTCATTCTGCTTCTTTGTCCCTCTCTACCAAATTTTTTCATTCTTTCACCCCACTCCTAAAATCCCCATTTTTTGCTTCCCTGTCCTTTCGACAGTGTCCAAAACTTACTCAAACCCAAATTACCCTTTCGATTTTTTCCCAAATCCATATTTTCCTCTACTGAAACAGTTTCTGTTTTTGTCTTTTTACCCACTCCCCCTAAAAAAAAAACTAAAAAAACTAAAAAATAAAAAACTCCTGGTTATGGTTGTCACTCGCACAGGAGCAAAAGCCATGGAGGAAGCACTTGCAGCCATTCAAGCCAAACTCCAGGAACTGGATGAAAAATTTCTCGGTCTCCATCTTGAGCATTCAGCTATGAACACTAGTCGACAATACGAGTCTTCATCAGACAATGGGTTCTCTTCTTCCAGCAATTTTCGCGGTCCGAAGCTAGATTTTCCTCGCTTTAATGGTACTGATCCGACTGGATGGATCTATCATGCAGAACAGTATTTCAGTCTTCATAATACTTTTGATGTCAACAAAGTTCCACTTGCCTCCTTTCATTTGGAACAGGAAGCTCTTCAATGGTATCGTTGGTACATCAAGGCTCATGAAGAGCCAAAATGGCCCGATTTTTTCCAGCTCCTTTTGCAACGATTTGGTCCTAGTGCTTTTGATGACTTCACAGGAGCTCTCACTAAACTTCGCCAAACTGGCACTGTGAAAGAGTATCAAACTGAATTTGAGAAACTAGCTAATCACACTGAAGGATTACCTGATGACTTCTACCGGAGTTGTTTTATCAGTGGTCTAAAGGATGCAATTCGCTCTGAGGTCAAAATGTTCAGTCCCAACACAATGATGGAAGCCCTGGGGTTGGATAAGTTGGAAGAAGACAAGATGGCAGCCCAACAACTCTCCAAATCCTCTTTTGTTCCCTTCCGAAATATGGGTTCTCAATGACCTCCCATTCCGCCAACTCCTCGCTCACCTCCAATCAGGCATTTGTCTGAAACAGAGATGCAGGCCAGCAGAGAAAAAGGGCTTTGTTATAATTGTGATGAGAAATTCACTCGGGGACATCGATGTGTTCAACAAAAGTTCTATCTCTTGGATGTGGATTCTCCACCTACCTCTGAAATTGGTGAAGAAGCTCCCGATCCAATGGATGCTCTGGTTGACATTTAGGAGCCGCCTACTGACCCTCCATCTCAGGATGACCATCCCGAGATATCCCTCCATGCTTTAGCTGGAGTCACTGCCTTCCAAACAATGCGGGTACGCGGTTACTTCAAGAAGCTTCCTCTCACCATACTCATTGATTCTGGCAGCACTCCTAATTTCATTGACCCTCGGATCACCAAACAACCTGATTGTTTTATCCATCCTTGCTCCAAATTTGAAGTCATGGTTGCCAATGGGGGCACCTTACCTTGCAAAGGGAAGTGTCGTAATGTGCGTATCTCTATGGGAGATTATAACCTCCGCTCTGACATGTTTTCCTTGAACTTAGGAGGATGTGATGTGGTTTTGGGCGCTCAACGACTGCGCACACTTGGCCCCATATTATGGGATTTTGCTGAACTTTGGATGTAGTTCTCCCCTGATGGACACAAACACACATTGAAAGGATTACAACTAGGGTCTCTCGGCATCATCAGTTCACATCGCATGGAAAAAATATTTAAGAAGAGTTCCCATGGTGTCATTTCTTAGCTCCATTCCATTCAAATGCAACCATCAGCGACCCCCACTACTCCTTTGAATATCCAACAAATTCTGGATCGATATACAGGTGTTTTTGCTGAACCAGTGGGACTTCCACCTTCACAACCAGAGGACCATCGTATTCAGCTCCTTCCTGGAAGCATTCCTCCCAACATCAGGCCCTATCGCTACCCATTTCACCAAAAAACAGAGATTGAACTCCTCGTTAGGGACTTACTGAAGCAAGGTATTATTCTCCCAAGCACAAGTTCCTTTTCTTCACCAGTTCTTCTTGTCTGCAAAAAAGATGGGTCATGGTGCCTCTGCATTGACTTCCGAGCACTTAATCACCTCACCATCAAGGATAAGTTTCCAATTCCTGTTGTTGATGAGCTCCATGGTGCTCAATTTTTCTCCAAGTTGGATCTTCGCTCTGGGTATCATCAAATTCGGGTTCTTGAGGATGACATCCTTAAAATAGCTTTTCGCACACATGATGGCCACTATGAGTTTTTGGTCATGCCCTTTGGTCTCACTAATGCTCCTTCCACATTCCAGGCCTTGATGAATAAAATATTTCGACCCTATTTGTGGAAATTCATTCTGGTATTTTTTTATGATATCCTCATCTACAGTAAAACATGGGCTGAACATCTCCAGCATCTGGCTCTTGTAATGCAACTTTTCTCTGATCATCATCTCCATGCTTCTCCGTCAGCTGGGCACTCTAGTTTTCTCAAAAAATATGAACGGGCACAGCGCAACTTCTTTTGGCAGGGCATGAAAAGGAAAATTCAACAGATGGTGGCTGAATGTGATACCTTCCAGTGCAATAAGGGTGAAACAACACCCCTTCCGGGATTGCTCGAACCCTTGCCCATACCTACCTGGATATGGACAGATATTTCTATGGATTTCATTGAAGGGCTCCCTAAATCTGGAGGGAAGACTGTGATTTTGGTTCTGGTTGATCGCCTCTCCAAATATAGTAATTTTTGTGCTCTCAGCCATCCCTATACAGCCTCCTCCGTTGTTCAAATTTTCCTGGACCAGATCTTTCGTCTTCATGAAATGCCTTCTTCCATTGTCTCGGATCGTGATGCGACTTTCACCAGTCATTTTTGGATAGAACTCTTTCACTACACTGGCACCAAACTGAAGATGATTTCAGGTTATCACCCCCAAACGGATGGTCAGACTGAAATTATCAATAAATGCTTGGAAACTTATCTTCGTTGCTTCTCCTCTGAGCAACAACATCAGTGGGAAAAGTGGCTCCCTCTTGATAAATGGTGGTACAATACCTCTTACCACACTGCCTCTAAAATGACTCCATATGAAGCCGTTTATGGTCAGGCATCGCTAGTTCTTTTTCCTAGCAGTTCTCCAGTTCAGGCAGTTGACGCGGTCCTTTGAACCCGCGATGAGGTTCTTCACATTTTGTGCAAAAATCTTCACATGGCAAGAAATCGCATGAAGCAACAAGCTGATCAGCACTGTTCTGAGTGCACTTTTGAAGCCGGTGATATGCTTTTTCTTTGTCTCCAGCCTCACAAGAAATCCTCACTAAAAATCAAAGGGCGTCATAAGCTCGCTCCAAAGTTCTATGGGCCATATTGGATTCTTCAAAAGATTGGGTCTGTTGCTTATAAATTGGAACTTCCACCTTCTTCCCGCATTCATCCAGTATTTCATGTCTCTTGTCTGAAGAAAGTTCTTGGCAACAACATCAAAGGCCAAACTATTTTACCAGAACTGGATAATGAAGGATCCATATTTTTGGAGCCGGAGGCTATCCTCAATAAGCGCACTCGTCAGCTTTGCTCTCGCTCTATCCCAGAGGTCTTAATTCAATGGCACGGAATGCAGCCCGAGGATGCTACGTGGGAACCACTCCTTCATATTTAGCAACAATTTCCACATCTAAAGCTTTAAGGACAAAGCTTTTTCTAAGGGGGAGGGGATGTTAGGAACCCATGTCAATCCTTCTCTTTACCATGTTAGTATATTTTTGTTGGACGCATATGCTTTGTAAGTCGTCCCATAGTAATTGTTCATCCATAGTTTGTGTTATTGTTGTTGGGCGCATATGCTTTGTAAGCCACCTTTGGGGTGGCTGAAGAATCACGTTTCCTCAACCAGGTTCTGTAGCATCCTAGGTCCTCTTGACTCTTCTTAACCAGCAGGGTATCTTAGCAAGGGCTACTTCTCTCTTCCTAGCTGAATCTGCTATTGGACTGGCTCTTATTGCATCGCAGCTTCTAGGACGATGCACAAGTTTCTCCTCCGCTCAACCCTAACTTGCGATATCTCACACCGCAGCTTCCCCGAAAGTGCGATATCGCCTTTCTACGCTGTGATATTTCCTACAGTAATACTTAATATGCTCATCAACTCTCAAGGTCCAGAGGCTTTCCCTTTGGGTATAATAGCTCAGTTAACCTTCATTAAGGTGTTAAACAACTTCACTTAAACTTCTACAATTTAACATGCTTAACATCAATGACACTCAACTTGCTGAACTCATATACAGAAGTCACTTAACACTATAACTGTTAGCTGTCATGAATCAAGCACTGATAAACTCATATATGGAATACTTAACACATTCAACTCACATTTAACCTTCTATGTTACTGTAACTGAAGGATAGCATACATACATTCATTAACTGATAGAAAAGTTCATGTAACAGATAACAGATAGCAAATAAGTATAGCACAGTCACATGAAACAGTCGCACAACACATGGATTTTACATGGTTCACTTCCAGGGAGGAAGCTACGTCCACAGGAACTGTGTTTATATTATATCTGGAGAGAGTAACACAGTTCTGCTGCAACCTATTATGGAACTTGAGATCTTTTGGGAAACTCCACGCTCTCAGCTGGGAGGCCTTCTCTCTTAGATCTCTTCTCTTCCTATTATGCTTTATTCTTACAATATATCCTTTCTCTCTCTCTCTCTCTCTCTCAATCCATGCGGATTGTTACATTCATGCTCAAGGAGTCGGCTGCTGGTTATAGTAAGATAACTACAGACTTAACAATAGAACCAGAGCTCAACTCTTTCTCAAGGTCTTACAATACTGACCAGCTAACTGACTCTCTCACTGACTGTCTAACTGACCAACTAGCTACTAGCTAACTGGCTCACTATATAACCTTTCATAATACAAAATACATGCTTCAATAGGTGGCCTGAAGGTCTCACCGTGATACAACACTGTGGGCCTATCCCAACAGTAACCCAAAACCCTAACTGTGACAGTCGGGCTATCTGTACTTTGAACTACCGCTTACTATTCACACTGTAGCTTTCTGCAGTCCTCCATGATTTCCGACGCTGATCGTGGGTATGGGAGCCACTTCCTCAGTTTCTCCCCTTCTTTCCTTTATCTTTAATACCTCGGCCTGTTGCTCCTTTTCTATTTATGAGGGTAGCTGAGCCCTCCTGTCTTCGTCGCTGCATTAAGTGCAGTGGTCGAGCTCTCTTCTCGGCTGCTTCAAGTATTGTTTCCTTTGACTTCTTTTCTCTGATATAGCAGATTTTCCTATAGCTACGGGGCCCTGCTCCAACAGTCCCCTAACACTTACTTGTGGCTCGTCCCTGAGCCACTAACAACTGGCTTCTCTTGCTGTAGCTTCTCCTTGGCTTCCTGCGAAGTCCTTGTGAATCTCTCCCTGAGTCCTGCGACATATTTGTCCATAGCTTTGACACAGTCTTGTGCCGTTTCAAGGATAACTTGACTAATCAGGGGGTCTTCTATGCTATCAATTTCACTCTTGCTTGCAGTGAACTCCTTGACCTTCTGCTTAACCGCATCGACCAGCTCTGCGATTTGTTCCTGATACGGTTGAAGCATATTATTAAATTGTATCTCTTTTCCTCGCAATTGCTGCGCTTCTTGTTGCAACCGGTTCATCTCTGTCATCTTCTTCATATGTGTAAGAGATCCTAAGCTCTTGAATTCTTCCTTTATTTTTGTTGTTGCATTCTCTATGTTCTAGATGCTCTGCTGCAATTCCAGTCTATCTGGGAGCTCTTCTAGCTCCGACCATGTCTTCGTTGCATTATCTAGCAATGACTCCGCATCATCTATGCGACACTTCATCTGTGTTGAAGTGAGTCTAAAGGCCTGTGCCCTTGCTTCCTTGTCTGCCTCAGGTGTGCCTAGTGCTCGAGCCTCAAGCTCAGCAATCCGCGCCTTGTGGTCTTCCTCCATCTTCTCATCAAATTTTCTCTTTTCTCCTTTGTGATTTATATCATCTTTGGTATCATCTTCTGTAAACTTAGTGGGAAATAAGTCCTGATAGTCATGTAATAGATCTACGATGTGTCCTACCATTTCATCATCCCAATAGTCTCCAATAGAGGAAATATTTGGTTCTATTTCTATGCCAATATTGATCTTTTTAATATTAATAGGCTCTGTGACAGCTAGAATGTCTAGCTTTGGTCCCTCAACTTCGCGAGTCCCTTGTGACTCTGGAATGTTGATACTACGAGGATTCTCATCCTCATCACTTGGATCTTCTGCAAAGTTGTAACACTCTAGCACATGTTCTAACTGGATGGCCCAATCAAGCTAANCTATCATAACTGGCCATGTAATTGTTCCTCTGCGCAACTCTGTCTCAGTGTACCAGTTCCTTGGGACTGTGTCTAAAGTGTGAATGAATAGGTGAACCCATTCATCCTCTAGAATGTCCGACCAGTTTTGTTCACAAATCTTAATATGTGACCTGGGGTCACTTTCTCCTGTATATTTCTGCTGGAAATGGTCCTTGTCATTAGAGAATCTGATCACCATCAATCTCTTAAAATCATCCCATGATGCGATATTTTCTTTATGTACATGCCACCATATTGTAGGTGTGGCTCTTACTGCAAGGTCAATAGCTGCCATCCTCTGCTCATGAGGGATTTCTTGCTCAAACTGCTGTAAAAAATCATTGACATCTGCTAAGCCATCAAACGACAGAATATCCTTAACCTCTGTGCCAATCCATCGCATTGACTTAGTCATAAATGCACATCTATGAGCCGAGACTTCGTAATGTCTGTTCTGCCAATTTTCTAAACCAACATCCGAATCCGATGCACATGAGCTATCGCATCGCCAACTAATATTTTAATAAAAAACACTGAAAAAATAAAAAAAATAAAAAAGTTGAAAAAACCTAGGGGGACTTAGACATGTTCATTTGACTCAACCATGATGCCTAGCATGTTTATACATTGACACATAGACTTGAATAACCTCAATAGGCCTCAATGCCAAGCCGACCACCCCAAATTTGGAGGTATGGAGCAAAAAACTTAGAAATTATTAGTGGTTTATTCAACAACCAATAATAACCAAGGGAAAAAACACCCTAGGATGATCGAATTGACAAATAAATTCTAAGAGACCGAGTCTTTTACAGACACTATCATGCTAAAAAATTTATTACAATTCCCCCATGGGGTATGAACATGTGATATAGTACAACAAAGCTTCCCAGAAGTAAGACTGAAGGTATTCTGAAGTCCGAACAAGTTATCCTTGTCTGATTCACCAGGCTCACTTGATAAAAAAAACACTAAGTACAACTTAGGTGGTAACAGGAGCCACCATCACTGCTGTTATCATCCTTTCCTTCTTGCGACTGATTGTTTTAACTATTGCCTCCATCATTTCCTTGGCCATTTCCAGCATTACCTCCTACGCCAACATTTCCACCTTGGTCAACTAGTGGGTCTTAATTGTTTTCTCTTTTAAGAAGTGGCTCTGCCAGTGGGTTGTGCCATTCTCCAGGCCACTCCTTGACAATTGTGTCCACATCATCATCAGTGATTATGAACCCTGCCTGGTGCGCTTTCTTGGCTAGGTCATTCTTCGGCTCCAAAATCATGTTATGTGCACTCTCCTAGAAGTTTATAAAAGATGCATATCTATGCATCGTCGCTTCCTAGACTCTGTGGGACATCCTGATAAAATCGTGCAATGGATCGACATGCAAAAAAAAATTGATGTTATTATTTGTCGGGCGGATCTTGTTTTTCTTATCTCCCTATAGGTTCTGTTACTTTGCACCAAGGAAAGGTAGTGGGACATCCATTGTTTTTTAACCTGGTGGGTTGTCCCACAACATGAATGAGATCAGGATGAGCAACCAGGAGTAGTGAAATTTGTATTTTAGATCCTCCTGCACTTGCGCTACATCATCTATCAGTTCATTCAGTAAGAACTGTGATCAGTTGAAAGTCACACTTTGTGCACATTGCTCTGCAAGTTCTACCACTCCAGTGATGCATTCATTCGGCCTCATCTTGCACAACAACTTGCAAGACATTATCCTTGTGGCATACCATCTGTTGACATCTTCGATAGGGGGAATCGAGAATACCCTACCTACGTGCTGAGGCTTATACTTCTGCTTCATCTTTGTGGTATCTTTTTTTTGGCGCACATACGACGCAAGGTCGTGTCCTTTCTTCGAAAGTCATGTGATTGAAAAGATACGCTCAATGTTGACTGGGTATGGTCGATTGAGACATAGGAACTCTCTGTGGAAACATACCAAGAGCTGTTTCACATATGTATTATCCTGTAGGATATGGGAAAAATATGGCATGAACAACAAATTCATCAATCCTTCTTGGTCAGCGCTAGTAGCCATTTCATCGGCTTTAGGAGCTTGGGATCAGTTGGCCTCGCTTTAATCGTGACCATACAATTATTTCTTTCAAAACCAAGTTGTTGGTGAGTGTCAACATCCTTGAATTCCAACTTGGAGAGCTTTGGCATTATGTCCATTAACATGGGTATGCACTTAGGGATTTTGGGTGCAACTAATAAAGTGCGTTCTTTCTTGGGAAGCATCACCAAGTCTGCCTTGGCACTCCTCGAATGGAAATAGTGCACGGATATTTATTCTTCCTCCTCAGCTTCTGGGTGTCTGTGGTGTGGGGAGTCATCCTCCATCACCTCTTCATTCATCAAGTCCTCCTCCATCAACTCTTTTCTAGGGTTTTCCACAATGGCCTTATCCTTGCATTTCCTTGACAATCCTGGCCTAGATGACTCTCCCGATGCTCTCTCCCCAACCTGTCTAGGATCCATGGTAGGTTGTGTAGGTGCATTTGATGGGTTTGAATAGGGTTCAACATAGGGCCCGAACCAGGGGTTGGAACAGGGTCCGGAGTAGCCGCAGGAGTAGGCTACTTTCTTGTTTGCGCCATCGAGTCGAGTTTTGGTTCTTATTCTGGTTGGTGTACTTTAGGAAATATGATCTCCTCTTCAATTGGAAAAACCAAGATGACAATCACATCAGATAGCTCACTTTCACTGGATATATCTATTACCATGGGTGTTGGCTCACTCTGTGACAGGATTCGACTCTGTAAACTCTCAGATCTGGTTTTCTCATGTTCTTTATGTGACGTAAAATACTATTTAATGGATAAGCATTGTATTTATACTTTCCTATGTGTCTTATAGTTTTCATGCAATGGGATTTCTAGGTCTAATTGATCACATAGGCTTCTTGGCATACACATTCCTTCATTAACTCGATAACTGGAGTGCTGCATTGTACCTGCCATCACAATTATGATAGTTATAACACCGATGATTGATGGGACCACAAAGCATGATGTCATTCTCCTCATATCGCGTCGAATTAATGACACTTAGATGTCATAACTACCTCAATATTTTCTGGATATTCACACTTTAATGTCGGCCAACCTATCATTTATGCCTTTTTCTTGCGCTTTGCACTTTTTCCTACACTTTAGCTGGTTCTATTGTAGATGTGAGATAAAACAATTTCCACTTATTTTTTTCTCTTTTTTTTTCATGCATAGTACGATTTGAGCCAGAGATGTTGTGACCATCATAGTATGGTTTCAGGAGACTTACATTCACCATTCCTGCGACATAAGTGCCATCTACTCTCTGTACTTTTACTACACCCCCATCAATGATGTGTGTGCTTACATATGGCCCTAGCTAATGTGTCTTTAGCTTGACCGGGTGTTCGAAAAATTTGCTATCATACAGCAACAAAAGTCCTCCGAATTTGAATGGTTTAACCCGGATATGGCGATTATTCCATTTGTTCTGTATCTTCTTCTCGACAAGTTGGTGAAACCATGCGACGAAGAATTCCTCTTCCATATGGATGAGCTGCAACAACCTCTGTTTGACAGCAACTCCGTCGATCATCTCTGTTAGCGTAGTAATCCATAGACTCGACATGATATACTCCATTGAAACAACAAATTCCTATCCATATACCAGTATGAATGGGGTGTTCCCTATCATTCATTTGCAAGTTGTGTGATACGCCCATAGCACAGTTTATACTTTCTAATCCCAATCATCTTGGGCACGTTGCATACCTTGGTCAATGCATTTTCTAGAATCTTGTTAAATGCTTCAACCATTCCATTCACCTGAGGATGATAAGGTGTTGTCTTCTTATGATGGATATGAAACTCTATGGTAAGATCAACAATCATTTTGTTAACAAAATTCATACCTTGGTCACTTAATAGAATTTTTGGGCAGCCAAATATAGTCACCACATTTTCAAATAAAAACTTCGCCATAGTCATAGTGGTGCAATCTTTAATAGGCACGGGTTCATCCTATCTAGTTAAATAGTCTGTCCAAGTGATAATGTAGCATGCACCGATTCTCTTTCCTGGTGGATTGATCAGTCCAACAAAATCAACGACCCACTTGTCGAATGCTTGTAGTTTTATCTATGGTGCAAGTGGCATCTTGTCGTGGTGCGATGGTTTCCTGTTCTTTGGAAGATATCATAGCACTTGCAGAAGCTTTTAGTATCCATGTGTATGGTTGGCCACCATAATCCCACCTGCAATATCTTGCGCACAGTTTCTTTTCCTGCATATTTTCCACCTGCGGAAACAAAATGTGCTTCGCTCATAACCCAAGGTCACTCATAATAAAAAACACAGTGGCATAGTATTTCATCTGCGCCCAACTTATAGAGGTGTCCAGAAATCAATGTGAAGTCTGCATCTCTGACAACCAAGTCTTTCTTTTGATTAGTGGAGAATCCTAGAGGCGCATATCCTGTACTTAAAAAGTAGGTGATAGAGTTAAATTCCTTGTTTTGATCTTCTATCATAGTGACCGCAAATAGTTGTGTGTCGGGAAAATTATCTTCTAGGTTGGTTGGATCTTCACCACTTTCTATTTGTGACAGGTGGTCTTTCCCAACATTCAGTTGACCAGGTTTGAAAATGACCTCAAAATCAAATTCTTGGAACAGGAGAAGCCATCGAAAAATATTCGCCCCCAACAATGGCTTGTTGACTAGGTATTTCAGCGCTGAATGATCAATGTACATATGGAAATGTCTACCCAACAAGTAGTGTCGAAACTTCTGAAGAGCATAGACCATAGCAAGGCCATCTCTTTCTATTGTAGTGCATTTTTTCTCTATGATTGATATTTTTCTGCTACCAAAAGAAATAGCATGGTCTATCGCACCCTCTCTTGGTTGTGTCAAGACTATGCCGAGCACGAAAGATGATGCGTCGACATGAACATGGAACTCCTTCCTCTAGTCAGGGAATACAAGTATTGGCACAGTGGCCATATTGTTCTTTAATTTTTCCAAGTTTTCCTAGCAAGCTGGTGTCCACTGAAACTTTACATCTTTCTTCAGCAGTTTCTCCATAGGTGCAGTGACCTCATCATACCCTATGATGAACTTCCTGTAGTATCATGTATTTCCTTGCACTAATTTGAGTTGTGTAACTGATGTAGGTGGTGGTAATTCAAGGATAATTGCAAATTTTACTCGGTCGACCAAAATACCATCGTGACAGACGATGTGACCTAGCAGCACACCAAACTATGCACATAAAATACATTTCTTGGAATTGAGCATGATCTGATACTGGCGATAGCGACCCAACATCATGTGCAGACTCTCAATATGGTCTCTTACTAGACCAAACACAATTTGCAAATGGATATGTCTTATGCTACAATTCCAGTTCTTAATGAAAACAAGAGACTGTGCAGTGAACAAATATCACCTTATAATGTTAGCATTCGAGATCATCTCGGATTTCATCGTATTTATGTTGTTGATACAGAATTAGTGTCATCTATTTTCTTCAATGATGTTTCTCCTTGTGATTCAAAAGTTGTTGTTCCAAGTAAATGTTAAAAGGATGAAAATGTTATAAAAGAACATGAAGCATTGGAAAGAAAGCAAAAGGAAGAAGGGTTGTGGATTATGTAATTTGATGGGACGGTGGCTAAAGTGGGTGCTGGTGCAAGTGTGTACATAAGTTCCCCTATTAGATATTTTAAATCTTTTTCTTACAAGTTGACCTTTGAATGTACTAATAATGTAGCAGGATATGAAGCTTTGTTGTTGGGTTTGCATGCACTAAAGGATTTGGGAGCTAAACAAGTCCAATTTTTTGGAGATTCAGAACTTGTGATAAATAAGGTGAATGATAGTTATCAAAATAAGCATCCCAGAATGAGAGATTACATGAATGAAGTGTGGGATATGTTTGGAAACTATTTCACAAAACACAGTGTCAAAGTGATTCCTAGATATGATAATACAGTGGCATATTCTTTGGCAATTGCTGCTGGAAAATTTAAAACTCCTACTATAGGTAAAAGAAAATACAAGGTTGACATTGTGAATATGCCTTCCATACCAAAAAATACCATGTAGTGGCACGTTTTTGAAGATGATATGCAAATCAAAAGATTTCTGGAATTGTCTGGTGAATTTGTAAATATGCAAATAGAAAATGAAAGTGTTGATTCTGAAAATTTTCAAGATCTTGATGAAGATGAAGAAGGAGTTTCTGAAACATAGAAGTTGAAAGGCTTATTGGGAGGAAAAGATATAGTTCGATTGAAGAGTGATCATATTCCCATAGTTTTAATTCCCTTAGAGAAGCGTTTTGACCAAACTGATGTTGTCAGAGATCCTAAAGTCAAACTTGCTGAAAACGCTGTCGAAGATAAAAATATTGGTATCGAGGAGAATCCTAGAATTATAAAGTTGTCCAATAAATTGCCTGCTAAAGAAAAATATGAGTATGTGAAACTGATGAAAAAATACACTAATTAATTTGCATGGCGTTATGATGAACTCGAATAGTATGACACCTCTATTATACGACATACTATTCCAATAAATCCTAAAGAAAACCATTTAGGAAGAAACTCAAAAGGATTAATCCAATGTTATTTCCTATCATTGAAAAGGAGATCAAAAAACTATTTGATGCAAAAATAATTGTATCCTTGAGATTCTCAAAATGGGTTGCTAATTTGGTTCATGTTAGAAATAAGAATGGTGAAATAAGAATGTGTGTGGACTTCATAAATTTGAATAAAGTCTCTTTGAAGGACAATTACCCTTTACCAAAGATGGACCAAATTTTGCAAAAAGTGGTAGGTTCAGTTAGAATTTCTACCATGGTTGGGTTTTTAGGTTATAATCAAATAAAGGTACTTCCTGAAGATCAGGAGAAAAATACTTTCACTACATCATGGGGTACATTCATGTACACAAATATGCCTTTTGGATTAATGAATGTAGGATCCTTTTTCCAGCATGCTATGGACATCGCTTTTGCAGATGAAAGAGATAGGTTTGTAGTAATTTACATGGATGATATTACTATATATTCCAGGTCCAACAAGGAACATATCAAAAATTTGGAAAAGGTCTTCCTTAAATGTAGAAAATATGGCATTTCATTAAATCCAAGGAAACCAAATTTTGCTTTGGAAGAAGGAAAATGTTTGGGCCATATTATTTCCAAAGAGGGTATAAGGATTGATCCAGATAGGGTGAGTACAATTTTGAAGGTGGAGGAACCAAGTAAGAAATAAGTACAGTCATTCATTGGGCAGGTAAATTTCTTGAGGAGATTCATTGCTATCTTTGCTAAGAAATATTTCAAGAATATAAAGCAAGCTATTTCAGAAGCTCTTGTGCTGGTAAGCCTATATTTTGATAAAGATTTTTTACTATTCTCATATGCTTCAGAGCATACTGTTATAGTTGTTCTGTTGCAAAAGAATGATCAGGGTGAAGAACAACCTATAGCATTTTTTAGTAATATATTAAGAGACGGGGAGTTAAAATATGATATCATGGAAAAACAAGCATATGCTTTGATTAAGGCCCTAAAAGGTTTCAGAATTTACATTCTCCATTCACATGTAGTTACATATGTTCCCAGCAGTGTGGTGAAGAGAATACTTACACAACTAGATCTGGAGGGGAGAAGAGTGAAATGGATTGCAGTGATTTTGGAATATTACAATGAAATTAAGCCCACAAAGTTGATTAAGGGACATGGATTGGCTAAAATTGTTAGATTTTTAACGTTTAAGCTATATGATCTTAGGATATTATCTGAGAGAATAAAAAGAACAACAATCAATCACAAGATACAATGAACACAAATATTTTCCTCGGGGAAACCATAAAGGAGAAAACCTCACAACTTCCTCAGAGATAGAATCAACATGAAAATTAAATCCCAAAGACAATAAGGATATCTCTCGATAGCAGTAGTCTATCTCTCTCTTGTCCTAGATTCTTGTCTCTCTCTCAGTTATGTGCTACAACTGAGTGTGAGTGAATGTGTATGAATGTGTTTTAAGTAGAGAGGATCCCTCTCTATTTATACTAATTCCTAACTTGACAATAACTCACTAGGGATGACTTCTCTAGGAGAGTCTAATAACCCTAGGGCCCTACAACTACAGGGAATTTAACCCTTGATAAATAAGGAGGGTTATACTCTATGAATTTACATGACTTGTTTACATTATTGAATCTCCCGATCGGAACATTGGGGCATGACATGACTCAATTACATTACAGATACTTAGAATAAACATCGGGTTACAATACATAAGATATACAAGTGAATACATTCCGAAGTTACGAATACATCAACACTCCCTCTTAACTAGGAAGGTATTCTCTCGACACAATTTATCGGCACAAGTCTTCTTCTCTATATCATCTGGATCATCATCAAGTCATCTTCATGTTTAAGTCATCTTCATCTTCAATTCATCTTCATTGTCAAGTCATCTTCATCGTCAAGTCATATTCATCAAGTATGGATCATCACTGGATCATCATCGAGTCTGGATCATCACTTGATCTAGAGCATCAATGGATCATCACTTGATCTAGAGAATCACTAAATCATCATCAAGTCTGGATCATCACTTGATCTAGATCATTTTTTCTAGATCATCATTGGTGTTATCTCAATTCTACTCGTCATAGGAATTTCTACAGAGGCAAACCTTTTCCATGCTGGCTATAGGTCTAGCCTTCATGTAGGTATTCATTGTATTTAGTACTTATATATGACCATGGAATGAATCATGTCAAAAAGGCCTTCCCAACACTTACATCTAACCATGGGAGGAACACATCCAAGAACCATGTCATAAAGGCACTCCCAACACTCATATCTGACCATGGGAGGAACACATCCAAAATCCATGTCCCAACACTCACATATGACCATGGAATGAACCATGTCAAAAAGGCCTGCCCAACACTTACATTTGACCATGCGAGGAACACATCCAAGAACCATGTCAAAAAGGCACTCCCAACACTCACATTTGACCATGGGAGGAACACATCCAAAATCCATGTTAGAAAGGATCAACACTCACACCCGACCTCATCTTTTCAGAAAGGATATGCACTTACATATGAACTCATCATGTTAGAAAGGATCTGCACTTACATTTGACCTCATCATGTCAGAAAGGCTCTACACTTACATCTGACCTCATCATGTCAGAAAGGATCTGCACTTACATCCGACCTCATCATGTCAGAGAGGTGCTGCACTTACATCTGACCTCATCATGTCAGAAAGGTTCTGCACTTACATTTGAACTCATCATGTTAGAAAGGTGTTGCACTTCCATCTGACCTCATCATGTCAAAAAGGGTCTGCACTTACATATGACCTCATCATGTCAGAAAGGCGCTGCACTTACATCCGATCATGTGGGAACACATCCCTCAATCACATCAGAATGGCTCTACACTAATCATGTGAGAACACATCCCACAATCAGATCAGAATATCTCTGCAATGATCATGTGGTAACACAAACCATAATCACATCAAAGCATCTATGCACTTATATCTGATCATGTGGGAACATATCCCTCAATCACATTAGAATGGCTCTGCACTGATGATGTGGGATCACATCTCACAATCACATCAAAATATATCTGCATTGATCATGTGGTAACACAACACAAAATCACATCAGAGCATCTCTACACTTACATCTGACCATGTGAAGCTCATCCTTCCACCATGTCAGAAAGGCGAATAGACACATCAATTGCCTTTGGAGGGAACCTTGATCTAGAGAACACCAAGTTTCTCCCTAATGTACTCCAACTTTACTTTGGCTAATGGTTTGGTCAGTACATAAGTTATCTTCTCATTCGTCACAACATACTAGAGCTTCAATGCTCCTCTCTGCATCATATCCTTGATATAGTGATACTTGATCTTGATATGCTTTAACTTGTCATGGAAAACTGGGTTCTTTGACAGCTTCACACAACTCGAGTTGTCGCAATATATACAAGTAGCATCCATATGGAGATCAAATAAATCAGACAGTATATTTCTCAGCCACACTGCCTCACAACTAGATGAACAAGCTGAAAAATACTCTGATTTGGCTGTACTCAGTGCCACACATGATTTCTTCCTACTAAACCAGGAGATCACACCTGATCCCAAACTGAAGCAACACCCTGAAGTGATCTTTCTATCAATGGAACTTCCTTCCCAATCCGAATACACATAACCTTCCAGGTTAATCTTCTGATTCACCTCATACTTGAGCCCATAATCAATTGTACCCTTTAGGTACCTCAAAATATGCTTTGCAGCAATCAAGTGAACATGTCTTGGATCCTTCAGGAACTGGCTCAATGTGTTCATAGAAAAGAAAATATCTGGTCTCGTATTTGTCAAATACATCAAGGACCCAATCATCTGATGATAGATCATAGCATCAACCGCTTCAGATGAAGCATCACTCAATAGCTTCAGGTTCGATGCCATAGGTGTGGTCATGGATTTGCAGTTCATCATCTTGAACCTCTTCAAGATCTCTACTAGATACTTCCCTTGTCCCAGGGAAATTCCATCTGCATTCTACCACACCTCCATGCCTAGAAAATAGTGCATCATACCCAAGTCCTTCTTTTTGAACTTGGTAGCAAGCTTCCTCTTTGTATCAGAAATCAACCCATCCTCACTTTCTACAAATATATTATCTACATATAGTAGGAGTATCACTGGGTTCCCTTCTTCAACCTTGTAGTAAAGGTTGGAATATGCTTTACTCTTGGTAAATCCCAAACTGGATAGGAAGCTGTCAATTCTGTCATACCATGTCCTGGGTGCATGTTTCAAACCGTACAAGGATTTCTTTAACTTACACACATGAGTCTCTGGGTGCCATACCATGTCCTGGGTGCCTGTTTCAAACTGTACAAAGCTGTCATACCATGTCCTGGGTGCCTGTTTCAAACCGTACAAGGCTTTCTTTAACTTACACACATGAGTCTCTTTGTCATTTGTCTCAAAATCGAGTGGCTGATCCACATATACTTCCTCTTCTACTACACCATTCAAGAAAGCTGTCTTGAAATCCATCTAGTGTACTTTCCACTTCATTACTACAGCTAAAGAAAGTACTAATCTGATGGAAGTATATCTATCTACAGGAATAAAAGTTTCTTCATAATCTATTCCTTCTTTCTAGGAGAAAGCACGAGCCACAAATCTTTCTTTATATTTCTCTATGTGAACATCTGCAACATGCTTGATCTTATAGGTCTATTTGGAAGTCACAACAGACTTCCCCTCTAGTCTTGGGACAACATCCCAAACATCATTCTTCATGATCGATTGATACTATTCGATCATAGCATCCTTCCATTCTTTCTTTTCTATTGCTTCTTCATAGTTGGAAGGTTCTTTATTAATGAAGTCACATAATAGGGCTACATAACCGGAGCAGGACCTGGTTCTTTTCCTTTCTTTGTGTATCTTCTCTAGAGCCCCTTATATTTCTACACCTTGGATAGCCTCTCGTACCCAAGCAGGTTTCCTCTTGTGAGGATTCTTCTCCTGAGGTGGATATACAGGTTCTTGAGGTTCTTCTATTTCTTGATCTTCTTCTTGAGTTGCATTGTTCATGGTTGTGTCATGAATTTTGGGTACTTTTGTTTCTATAGGTTCTTCAGCAGGTCTCTTTCTGGATTTGTTGTAAGCTGAGTCTTCGTCAAATGTTACGTCCCTACTGACGTCGATCTTCTTGAATCCTGGGAAGTATATTCTATAAGCCTTCGAGCTTAATCCCTAAATGTTTGCATAATTCCTTGAATTCAATTGGTGTGAATTCTCTGCCATTGTCTAATAAAAAAATGTTCATCTTCTTCTCCATGTAGTTTTCGATTAAGGTTTTGAATTCCTTGAAGTTGTTGAATACTTCATCTTTGTTCTTCATGAAGTATATCCATGTATTCCTAGAAAAATCATCAATGAAAGAAACATAGTATACATACTTGCTTAATGAACTGGATGACATCGGATCGCATACATCGGAGTGAATGATTTCCAAGATTCCTTTACCCTTGCTTTCACTACTTGGAAATGTCTTATTTGTGTTCTTTCCTTTCATACATCCCTTGCATACTCCTCATGTTTTTCTTATATTTATGGAAGACCTTCAACAACTTTGCTTGTAATTGGTAGTGCCCTATAGTGCACATGTGCAAGCCTTCTATGCCAAAGTTCATTTCATTCTACTGAGTCATGAACCAAAGCTTGTTCTGGTTGGACCTTTAATCTGTATAGTCCTCCCTCTTGTTCTCCAATTACTATTACATTGTCGATAGTATTTCCTTTTGGCCACATGGTGACTTGGCCATCTATAAATGAAACTTTTATGCCTTTTGCATCTAATGCATAGATGGAGAGAAGGTTCTTCTTTAGTCCTGGTACAAATAGGACATCCTTCATTTTCATAGACTTTCCAGAGTCTAATTTGTAGAAGGATTCTTCACTACCTTTTTTTGGATATTGGTATTCATCCCCAAGTTTCACCTTGTGGGGTGATTCATGTTCTGATAGTTTCAAAAATGATTCTTTGAATCCCGTCATATGTTTGGAAGCCCCACTATCTATATGCCAATCATTGCTTCGATGTGTGATGTTTTCCATGAGATCAGAAATCAAAACATATTCTTCATCACTTGAAGAATCATCACTTTCTTGTTTGATTCTCTTCTTGGAAGGCTCACCATATTCTGCAGCATGAGCATGATATACTTTCTTGTTTCCCTTCCTCTTGTGAGATCTATCTTTGTTTCTAGGACAATCTCTTGCAAGGTGTCCTCTTTCATCACATGTAAAGCAAATGTACTTAGAAAAATATTTGTTATAATTTCTAGCATTTTTCCTTTGGTGAGAGTGCTTACCTTTGTGATGGTTCGTTCTGCTTTTCTTGGATTGTACTGTGAGATATTGATCTTCACTTCCCATATTTTCTTCTCAAGATGATATTCGAGCTTCTTCTTGTGATAATTCCTCCCACAGTCTGCTAAACTTGACTAGATTCTTTTTGGCACAGATCCCTTGAATGAAAGAGTCCCATTCCCTAGGGAGACCATTCAAGGTGGTCATCACAATTTCTGCATTCTCTACTTCTTCATCTACTGCTTCCAGCTATTCCTTGATCTGAGAGACCCTTATCAAGTAATATTGGATGGTCTATGCATTTTGGATCTTTACATTCTTCAATTGGTTTCTCAGAGTCATCTTTCGGTTTATGTTCTTCCCTTCAAATAACTTGGTCATGGCATCAAACATCTCTTTAGGTTTCTTTAGAGAGGAGACCTGTGGTATGAGGTTATCCTTGATTGAATCATCAATAATACTTTTAGCCATGACCAATTTCTTTGTGTGTAAGGCCTTAGCCTCATCTCCCTCTGGAACTGGAACCTATTCATTGATGTAAGAGTCCAACTTATTTTCTTCTAGGAACAGGGAGATCCTATACTTCCAAGCTCGAAAGTTATCAGCTCCCTCAATATTTTCATTAAGCTTGGTATAATGAGACATATTAACATAGAACCTCAAATGGAAATGCAAAATATTTATATCTTACTAGGTTAAGATGTTGGAACTGGATCTGGAGCTGACTTTCTGCAGAGCTGGTTTTCTTCTTCAGGAGCATATCAGGATTTGACTTTCCTGGAGTTCTACTCAACTAAAAAATTTGATCTTGATCTCTAAACTTTGATTTAGGGGAGGAGATCAATCCAGGCCTGGGCTCACTCAAAAATTCCACTTCTATGGAAATCCCTAATTTTCGGTAGCAACGTCAGGTCAAAAACTGAAAATGCTCATAATCAAATTCTACATCAATAGAAGGATTCTCCCTAGAGAGGAGAGTCAACCCAACCTCCTTTTGCTGAAAATCTGTGGATAGAGATCCAAAAAGTAGGAAGCCCTAGCCTCAATAGCTGCATAGTGTCTTCTTCTCAGGTTAGCTCTGATACCATGTTAGATTTTTAACATTTAAGCTATATGATCTTTGGATCTTATCTGAGAGAATAACAAGCACAACAATCAATCCCAAGAGACAATGAACACAAAGATTTTCCTTGGGGAAACCATAAAGGAGAAAACCCCGTAAATTCCTTAGAGATAGAATCAGAACCAAAATTAAAACCCAAAGACAGTAACATGATCTCCTGACAACAGTAGTCTCTCTCTCTCTTGTCCTAGCTTCTTCTTCTCTCTCTCTCTCTCTCTCTCTCTCTCTCTCTCTTTCTCTCTCTCTCTCTCTCTCAGTTATGTGCTACAACTGAGTGCAAGTGAATGTGTATGAATGTGTGTTAAATAGAGATGCTACCTCTCTATTTATACTAATTCGTGACTTGATATTAACTCACTAGGGCCGAATTCTCTAGGAGAGTCTAATAACCCTAGGGCCCCACAACTGCAGGGACTTTAACCCTTGATCAATAAGGAGGGTTACACTCTATGACTTTACATGACTAGTTTACATTATTGAATCTCCCGATCGGAACATCGGGACATGACATGACTTAATTACATTACATAAACTTCCCAGAATAAACATCAAGGTACAATACATAAGATATACAAGTGAATACATTCTGAAGTTACAAATACATCAACAAAAATGATGACAGACTCCAATTTTGATTCTTTGCAGCTAAATTTTTTTTCTGGTCAATTAAGTCAGTTGGACACAGAAGTACAGGTGATGCCTGAGTTTTCTATTTATCCATGGTATGCTGATATTGTTTATGTGTTGCAAAATTTACAACCTCATGCAGGGTTAAGTAAAACTAGAGAAAGTTTTGTGAAGATGAAGGTTGCAAAATTATGTATTTTAAATCAATATGTTTATTGGAAGGATCTTGGTGGAGTGTTACTAAATTGTCTGTTAGACAATGAAGCTCAACAATTAGAAAGAGATTTCCAAGAATGAGATTGTGGGGGAAATCATCCATGGAAGGTAACTACGAATAAAATTTTGAGAGAAGCATTCTATTGGCCTTCATTATTTTTCAAATGTGTATAAAGAAACCACCAAATGTCATCGGTGTCATATTTTTTATGGAAAGAGGAAAGTGGTTCCACTTGCTCTTAATCCCATATTAGTAGAAGCACCTTTTCAACAATAAGGGTTGGATTTCATTGGGGAAATAAATCCAAACTCCTCAGGACCACATAAGTGGATATTAACAACAACTAATTATTTTACAAAGTGGATTGAAGCAACACCTACTAGAAAAGCTACAGATGCAGTGATAATAGATTTCCTAGAGAATAATATTTTGGCAAGATTTGGCTGTCCTAAGAGGATTGTAACACATAATGCAACCACTTTTAATTCTAGGAATATGATAAATTTATGTCATAAGTATCATATCAGTTTGAATAATTCTACTACATATTATCCACAAGGTAATGGAGTGGTAGAATCCTCTAAAAATATTTTGGTGAGGATAATTAAGAAGTTGTTGGAAGAAAATAAAAGAGTATTGTTGGCAAGGGGTTGGGACAAGTGAGTTGCACAGCATCGTGGCAGCTACGCAAGCTCACATGGTACCGCATAAGGGCATATTAGCGAAATAAGTGGGAAAATAACTGCTTTTGAATATTTTATGTATATTTTGACCAAGTTTTCTTGCATTAGGTTAGTAGCGGTTAGAAGTCAGTTATTAGTGGACCCTCAATGTAGATGCATAAGCCTCTTTATAGATCCATTTTGGCAAGTCATAGATATAGAGAGATAGAGAGAAAGAGCGTCATATGTGAGCATGTTGTGAACAATTGTATTGCATGCATGAATGTAAGGGATATGATCTGGTGCGATCTGTCTTATGGAGATTTCCATGTCTTGACTGTGATTTTATCTAGGCTTCTTTCTGATGTATGCAGTCTCCAGTTTTAGAGAATGTGGCATATTTGCACAAGATTAATATATGATGCGATGTGTATGGATCAATCCTTGTCTATTGTGATAGATATGTTGTGATGTTGTGGCTCTGTTTTATTGAAATGACATGTTATAGATGTGATTCAGCCTCTTCTTGCTATATCAATGCAATATGTTGGTTTTAAGTTGTTATAATTTATTCTTGATGCACTATGATGTTCCCTGAATAACGCTATGATATTTTGATACTGTATGAAGATTGAATAAGTTATGATCTCCCTCCGTCGGATCCCCATATCATCCTCTCCTACTGTCAAAAACTCGGTTCTGACATATCTTCCTTGAATGCCTCGGGTGAGACCTTGTCTTCTCCGCAGATGTTGCTAGGCAGGTTAAAATCTATCTGGGTTGGTGCTTATGGAGATTGCGCTGCAGGGCGTCGACAGAGTGGGAACCTCTATCGACGAAGCTTTGTTGGTGGGATTCACCAACAAATGGTTCCATTGCTGGGACCGACTCGCAATTAGGAGGGGGATATGTTCTGGCATCCGACTCAATCAAATATCGAGGGATGGTTTGATCTGAAGTTGCGGGAGTTTGCTGAAGCTAAAAACTAGAATCCTAAGCTGTCGATGGGCCACTGGTTGGATAGGTATATCCATGATGATCCTCATGAATGGTTCTTTTGTGAATTCCTTGTGCTCTTGTAGGAATGGTTGGAAAAGTTTGCTAAGAGGAAGATAAACTTTCAAGGCGGAGAGGCGACATCCTGGACCCCAGAATTAATCCAGGCGCTACAGGAAACTAGCAATAAGGCATCGTAGGAAATCAAGGTATGGTTGGATAGTTTCTTAGAAGGATACATCACTGAGTTTGCTGTTGATACTAATAAATCTTTCAGCGAGGTGGAAAGGGATTTTTTCAGTGGACCTCGTGGAAGGTTCCTATTGTTGCTACAACTGTCAATTAAGAAACTAGTCTGTGACAAGGGTATCCTAAATATGGACCAAGAGTAGTGGAACTCTGGTGTGCGGGGGATGTAGGAACCACCGTAAAAAGGTGGGAAATGCATAAGGGAATAAGGGGTAGATGGGAATGAGTTCTGGTGAGAATGTAAAGGTTGTTGAAAAAACAAGTGGTTGTACGAGGGGAGGAGCAAGGTTTCAAGAAAAGAGATAGAGGACGGGAGAAGGTCTTGCTAAAGTCAAAGTGTGATACTATGAAGAACAACCACATGGGACGAAGCGACCTTTTTGTGATGATGAGGACATACAGGCCCAAGCTATACTTGGAAGAAAAACAAGATCGAACCCCAGCAGTAACGTGTCTATTCCTCCACACACTACTCCACCACAAGGAAGGAACGCACATTCTATGTCAACTTGCCTGACGTGTCAGCAACAGTTTAGTAATAGAGCACAAGTAGGAGGAAGAAAGTCCATAATGGCGGGAGATGAAATGAAATTGCCAATATTCAATGGAAATGGCATCGATGATCCAGATAGGTACTAGTTATTATGCAAAGCGATCTAGACTACTCGAAAAACTATCGATGATGATGTCAAGAATAGTCAACTAGCAACTGCTCTGAGGGGCCACGCATTAGAATGGTTTATGAGATTCACACGGGTGCCCCAGGGAGGTACTGCAAAGACACTAGATGAGATCAGAACAAGGATATTTGAGGAATTTAAGAAGACAAAATATGAAGCTTAGTACATTACTGAATTGAAAGAGATCAAACAATTCCCCAATGAAACAATTTGGGATTTTGATCAGCAATTTAAGACATTGATGGCTCGGATTAGTTTTTAGATGAGTGATGTTCAGCATAAAGAATGGTTTATCGCAGTTCTTGTCCTGTATATCTAAAAACCATTAATGCAGCAAAATATTGCGACACAGAGCGAGGCTTTGGAAACCGTGATGAAATTAGAGGCATCGCCAGTAGGGAAAACCGCCATTGGAATGAATCAAATTCAGGCACAGTTGGCCAATTTAACATTGCAATTGCAAGACATCAAAACGGATAAGGAAGATCGTGATGATATTTGGTGCACCTGTTTCCATGTAAGTGGACATACCAAGGATAATTGTCCGACATTTTGGAACTATTTGTTGTCAGGAGCCCTGTGCTCATTGAGTGGTTCTGGTGCACCATGGTGCCACATCTTCCAAGTCTATCGACATCGACATGAGAATTGTGATTATATGTAGAAGATGGTTACCAAGGAAGAAATTTTGTATTGTACATTTTATTGATCAGTTGGACATGACGACAAAAACTGTTGCACTTATTATTTTCTTTAGGAAAGAGTGTATGATTTGTACTTTGTGAAAGGAGAGGACCCCTAGATAGCGCAAGCACAGCCGCAAGTAGTACAACCAGTAGCACAGGTACCATATACACCTTGTTTGTTGCAGTTTGTCCCTGTACAACCACAACTACAGTTTATGGCGCAGCCACAGTTGGTGGTCTAGCCACAGTATAACCAGGCACCACGACCACAATATAGTCAGCCGCAATATGTTCAAGCCACACAATATGTCCAATAGCAACCTAACCCACCGCAGCAACAAATGGCCCAACCATAGTTTTAGCAAGGGGGAGTCTGAGGAAGATTCCACGGGGGGTTCAAAGGTTGAGGGGGAGGATTAGGCCGTGGGGGAGGATGAGGTCATGAATCAGTCCAGTTCTATACCTATGGGGTATTTGGGAATTACTAGAGAGAGTTCCCTCATGCGTAGTGCACATACTATGCATCCAACGATCATAATGTTAAAAGTTTCCCTTAGTTGATTGCAAAATTGCAGGAAAGACAAATTCCCCAGTTACAGAATGCGCAGAATCAGAATCAACCTACATTCAAAGTACAAAACTATCCAATAATGTAGAAATAACTCCCACTGTAGACTTAGACTCAGAACCTGACTTAGATGCAAAACCAACCGATGAATTGACCATTGAATCATAACCCACCTTTGAACCAGGGATCGACAATTGCCACTATTCAAGCTAAGCCACGGATGAAGGATGTCGACATTGGAATTGTCACTCGTGTTGGTGTGACAATTGGAGATGATGGAACATGGCTACAATTTCAGCTCACTGGTAAGAATAAGGTTGCATTTTATATTGTAATAGAGAAGGATACCTTCTTCGACGCAAAGAACGAGATTGGGAGAAATTCGGGTAAGTTACAAATTGTTGATATGTCATTTGCTTTCGATCCATCTGCAGAGGAAGGACCATCGCGACAATATGGTACTATACACAAGCTCTTTTAGAGATGTCTATCACTAGTGAGGGACTCAAATTCCCTTTTCGAGCTTGATGCATTATTACACCTCCCGGATAAGACAGTGAAGGATTCTGCTGTGAATTCCTTGCAAAAAAGGAAGACTGGCAAGGAGATGAGGATGAATGTCCAGATTGGGGATTATGAGGTTGACTCAATAATTTTGGACCTTGGATCAGATGTAAAAATTATGACAAAGCAAGCCTGGAAATTAATGGGGAACCCAACATTGGGATGGTCACCGGTACAACTATGTTTAGCAAACTAGGCGAAGGTTCAGCCCATTGGTCATGTTTCAAACTTGGTTGTCAAAATTGAAGGTATGAAAACACTGGCTGACTTTGATGTAATCAAATTTGTAGGAGATGGTGATTCCTATCCTACACTGCTAGGAATTGGATGGGCTAATGATAGCATGGCGGTTATCAAATTCAAAAAACATGTTATGACATTTTAAAACCACAATGTTAGGATCATTGCTCCTATGGACCCTCAGGAAGGATGACAATATATCGAACCTGTAAAGGAGGAAGTCGAGAGAAGTTGGGATCATGCTTATAACATCTCTGAGGACTGTATCCAACCTACTATCAATGGCGAACTTAGATGGTCCAACGCAAGTTCCGTTTCTTCCATTCTGACGATGCTCTAGAAAATTAGCAGAGTTGTTTGCATGAGGTGTCATTCAGAAAATGCGGGTTGATTACACAGTCGCTCCGACATGTTGTGACTGAGACTATTGAGTTACCCATTTACGAATAATTGCCAGGACTATCTGAGTTCTTCCAAGAATTTGAAGAAAAGGTGTTGTTGAGGCCTGGAACTTCACAGGCGGCAACAGTAAGGGATTCTCCCCAATCAACGTTCCCAACTAGCCTGTTGACTGTTTGGAATAGGGAATCCGTCCGGTTTATGGTCCGGCTATCGTAGGTCAAGAAACAAAACAAAGGCTTTACTGGTTGCGGCCTGGCCCAACGAGTTTTTGTATTTTGACTTTAAGAAATTAGATGCAAGTGCCTAACTAAATGTAGAGCGATCAAGATGCAGGGAGCGGTCACAATGTGATGCACAGGTTCTTACCTCTCGTCTTATGCTCGCAAGCAACCAAATCAAATACAATAAGAAATAAACTAACTATCTAATCTATCCCTAGGGAGCAGGGTTATCATTCTGGGTGAGCAATACATCTTGCACATGCATTATGGAGAATCACAAATAGCTGATATTTCTTTCAAGACACATGAACACTTACAGATATTTAAATAACCAGATAGTCGATCATTTTATAACAACAATAATTGCTCACAGTGGAAAATATCAAAAAAAAAGATACCGAAGAACATTCAACAAGAACATAGGTTCAGGAAATTAAACATTCTCACAACAAATGAAACACCACTGAAAACGAAATAGTTCCTCTTCAACATTATTCATTGAGTCGCATTGATACATTCCATTCTACTCTCTCCAACAGGTAAAAAATTGCAGTTTCCTTTGCAAAACGAAGTAGTTCCTCTTACAAGCAAACATTTACAAAATTTTCCAGGGGAAAAATCCCAATCTCAGTCCTACTTCCAAATATTTAAACTACAACTGTTGCCCCCTGGGCTGCCTCCCAGCGTGTGACGTTTCAGCATCTTCAACGTTTTAGCTTCCTCTTCTGGCCGTTTTGTCTTCCCAATCATTTTCTGTGAGCGTTTATATCCTGATCAGTATCCGATAAATCTTCCTAGTTGACGCCTCTGTCATTCATTTGTTTTGTCCTTTTCTCAGCTTCAGTTCATTTCAACGGTCTATCAGATTCCTTCTGCAGACAATTTCGTTGCATTATTCGTTGAAATGAGATCTTAAACATTAAACTTTTCTGCCCAGAATGGTAAATCCACAAGAAACTAGACAGGTTCATCCGGACAAGGTCTCGATTAATATTTGGGCGGGCAAAAATATAAATCGGCGGTCGGCAACCTTCGGGCACCGGACGAGGAAAGAGGAACCTGGCCGCAATGGTGGAACAGAAGGAGCTAACGTGGTACGGAGGCACGGGCTAGAAAACTTCACATCAGACGTCGGAACGGATAGGACATCGGAGGCTGAATGGTTCTTCCATCCGCAACGGCGGATAAGGCAAGGGCTGAAGACAAGCGACAGAAGCGGGGAAAGGCTTAGTCGGACGTCGGAAGACACCCCAATTGGAATTTTAAAATATCTCTCCAGCCTCAACGGCGGACGATTTAGGGCTACGTGCAAGCGGTCGAAGGCTAAAATGAATCGGGCATCGGATGTGTTCAGACTTCGGACGAATAAAATATATAGGAGCCGCAACGGCGGAGAGGCTGAGACTTTGTAGCTTCCGATTCAATAGCAAAAAGAGGCCCGATTACAAGAAAACTCAAGGATTTGAGCAGCGTTAACAACCAAAGTTGTTTTCTTCGCAAAGGATGCCCTGAAGAACAAAATTTTACTTCTCCACGGCCAGAAATCCACGACTTAACCGAAATTGAACATGGCATGAATAAACCTGCTGACATCCAATCTTCAAAGTAAAACAAAAAGAAGATATGCCCGAGAGGCTCAAGCATTTAACGATCCAACCAAGCAAAAAATGAGGAGGAGGGGCCCAGAATTTAAATAAAAATAAATTTGGGGAGAACAGTTGCGGCAGCAACAACTAGCGATTACCTGGTGAACCTATATCTCTGGGTGATTATACTTTGAGCAAGAGACTATTTAACCAGAATGCTTCTAATGAATTCTTCCAGCCATATGGATTCCTCGACCGACAGAAATGTGTACCTTAATCATTGATGATGGTCCATTTGGGGAAAGGGAAAACCGAGACCTTCAAGTCCAGACAACTATGTTGAGGCCAGAGTATGAGTTTCATTATTACCTCTATTTTCAAGTAGCTAATCGCGTGGACACCACAGGATTGCAGCAGATGGTAAACAACAATATTCATTTGTTCCTCATTCCCATGCCATTTTAACTTTTTTC
>LPNX010093996.1:57956-101594 GCA_001517045.1 Pseudotsuga menziesii | reverse complement strand
AGAGAGAGAGAGAGAGAGAGAGGGTTGGGGAATATAGAGGGGGGTGGGGGATAAGTGTAGTTGGATGAGTTGGGGAGTGAGAGAGAGTGAAGAGAGAGAGGTGTTAGGTGTTAGGAGTGAGAGAGAGAGAGGTGTTAGGAGTGAGAGAGAGAGAGAGGTGTTAGGGGGATGTGTGTGTATGTGTGAGAGGAAGATAGAGAGAGAGGAGGGGAGGCGTTAGGGGTTTGGGTGGGGGCTCTACGTGATTAGAGATAGAACAATAGGGGGGTGTTTAAGAGTTAGAGGTAGAGAGAAAGGATTAGGTTTTTTTGGGGGGGGGCATACACGTGTTAGTGGTGGGGGAGACATAGGCATGTGTGTGTGTGTGTGAGTGAGAGAGAGAGAGAGAGAGAGAGAGAGAGCAACAACGAATGGGGCGGTGGTGTGTTAGGGAGAGAGAGGAGGGGGGTAGTAAGATTTAGGGGAATGAGGGGGGTGGGGGGACATAAAATAATAAAAATATTGTTATAATTGGAAAAGTAGTAAAATTTAAATTTATAGGCTTCCATAACGTGCACGCGTTATAGTGTTACAAAACGCGTGCGTGTTTTGCATTAATATAACGCACGCGGTTTTATCATTGGAGGGAACAAAAATTTGAATTTAAACAAAACACGAGCATGTTTAGTGCAACTATGGTCGATCCTCCACTCATGCTAGTATGTCATTATTATGCCTATGTGTATGCTTTGGATTCATCATGATTATGCCTTAGAGTATGATAAACCATGGCTAATTCAACATTTTATCCAAATTTTCAATATGCTTATGTTCAGTCACTGGTTATAGTATGCTGCACACTTCCATTTTTTTATGAAATTTTAGAAACATATATGGTTTTTTTTGCAAATTTCAAATATGTAATTTTTAACAAGAATATATATTTTTTTCTATTTTTTTCTTATTTATCTTATGTCATCACTCCTCAACTCAAAAAACACACTGTTAATGTTTTGTCCATACCTCTTTCGTTTCTTAACCAACTTGAAAAAAAAAATGTATGGTGCACTAAAGAACACTGACCTCTACATGTTATAAAAAACCCATTTCCAAATAATTGTATTAAGACATTCAAATGCTGCACCCACAATTGACATACTATTTTCAAGGTTTGATCACTTAGATATTAAAAAAAAATTATTATTTTTATTTTTGAAAAAATAGTGGTGCACTAGTACTATCTGTTCTCTATATGTCTACCAATTTTCGTTAATTGATTCCATCATTTAGCCACTCAATGGTTGCACCCACAAAAACATATACCTTATAATTTGTCCTAAAAATAAAATGTGCCCGTTAAAAAAGATCTAACGTTAGATAGTCAATAATATTTTCAATAGAAAAAAAATTATATATTCGGAAACGTCATTCAATTTCCTACATTTTATCTTTTTTACTCATCGCAAGATTGATTGTGTAAGTGTCTCAAAATATCCATGTAAGTTGATGGATGCCTATTTTTTCAGTTTTCTATTGCATCTAACGTGTCAAAAGAGACCCTCATTAGCTTGCACATACTCTGAATCCTTTCATCCCACAAGGTTTTTGGAACTATCCACCATCTTGCTAAGCTATGGAGCTCATGAGAGTTCGTTAGTATCACGCCAATAATAATTTTCTTTCTTTGAACAAGCTAAAACATAGAGATAATTTTGATCTTCTAGAGTATGGTTAATGACCTCCTTATAGTATCTCAATTTTATTTTAACCTCTAAATCTTTCTCTCACCACATTTTCTCTTTAAACTTAAATGTAATAATATTTTTGATGTTATGGCATACTAATATTTTCATCACTCCCCAAATGGTTTATAAAGAAAAAAGTTATTATAAATTAATTATCTAGCCTAAAACATAAACTTTCAATTACAAAATTATAAATATTAAAAATCAACTTACAAATAAATGGAATTGTGAATATATATATATATACTCAAAACAACTTTGTTATATAAGAACTTAAGAAAATAATTACTTTGATAAGCTTTCTTAAGAGTTTTGCTGAGGTAAAAGTTTATGAAGGTCATATTGTTTTTCAGCCTCAACCTTCTTAAGGGTGACAAAGATTACAAATTCTATCTACCCTTGGTGTTTTAAGAATTCCCAACAAACCAACTTTACTATGAAACTCATGAGAGTTTGTTCTTATAAAGATATTGGTTATCTTCAAGATAGAGGTTAATCACCTTCTTATAATATCTTACTATGAAACTCATGAGAGTTTGTTCTTATAAAGATATTGGTTATCTTCAAGATAGAGGTTAATCACCTTCTTATAATATCTTAATTTTCTCTTAACCCTTAATTCTTTCTAAACATTTTTCATGTTATTGATATTATACTAAGTAACCTAGAACCTTAGACTAGACTAGAATTTAAAGCAAACTTAATAATCTTCTTGTCATATATTATATATAATAACTTTAAACAAAATCTTATAAAATATTTATTTATTTAATCTTAATATTTATTGAAATAAATAATAAATGAAATGAATATTATAATTGAAAACAAATTAAATGAAGAAATATCTTTTTCAACTCTAAAATAGAATAAATATATATTTTTAAAACTTTTACATTGTGATGACCATGTTTATTAATCTTTATTAAGGCCAACTTATACGTGACTTTTAATTTTTAATTTTATTTTGTTAAATCTATTTTATTATAAAACTTGTAAAAGTTTATTTTTATTTTATTTTAATAATATTAAATTTTTATTAACATTTATATGATTTAAATTATTAAATTTTATTTTTTAATTCAAAATTAAAATGAAAATACAACTTGATATTAAAATAATATAAAATGAACCATTTTATTAAAAAAATATATATAAATAAATATAATCTTTCTTTAAAGTAAATGCCATTCAGATTTCTATCCACTTGAAATTTATTGAAAGAATAAAGGCGGTAAGATTCAAATCTCTTGTTTTCCTATACACTGGATTTAGATTTTATACTTTGTTAAGAAAAAGTTAAAATTCATAATTTCTCACATCAATAAAAAATGAATAAAGTTAAAATTCATAGTTTCACAACAATAGAAATGAAATTTCAAGAATAAAGGCGGTCAGATTAAAATCTCTTGTTATCCTGTACACTGGATTTAGATTTTATACTTTGTTAAGAAAAAGTTAAAATTCACAATTTCTCATATCAATAAAAATGAATAAAGTTAAAATTCAGAGTTTCACAACAATAGAAATGAAAAAAGATCAATTTTATTCTATTCATTTCACTTTTTCTCTTTATTTCGATAAAGTTCGAAATACGTGTAATACTTGCCCTATGTCTTAGTAGGGCGAAGATGTTAATCAAAGGCAACCAGGCAACTGTAATGACACTCTGTCACCTTTACATAGTATTTAACGTGTAACTTTTTATATTGAATTTCACTTCTAAATATGTAATTAGATTGGATTTAACTGGGAAATAGAAAATTTGAAAAAGGTTTCTAGAAAATGAAAATATTAATATTTCAGGTTTTAAAAGTAATATTTAATCATTCTGACCAGTAAGTATGGGATAGGATAATTTAAGGTGTGATTTGAATTTATGACCTTTTGTTAAACTTGTGACCTCTTTTACAATATGTGATTTAGTTTCAAGCTAATTGACTCAGACTTGTATGGACTTTTTTCTTTACAAAGGCATCTAGATATTATCTCAGATTTTGGATTTATTTGAGTTGATCATCAAGATTAACTCAAGCGTAACAAGTATATAACAGAATTCATTTCATGGTAGTCCTATCTTGTTATGTTTAAATACATCTTGATTGATTAAGATTTAAATAAGCTTCACTTAAAAGGTAGTTAAAAAAACCAGTAACAATTTGTTTTTGTTTTTTTATATCATGTTTTTTCTTTCTTAAAATAATCAGTTATACTTATAAAAACTGACGCACCATCTACTTGTAGCTGTTTACTTAGAGCAAACCTCTTTACTTGTAAGTGTTTAATTGTAGTTATAGCTAATAATATTGTAAGATTTTTAGCTAATTAAACATATATCCCATTCTATCTTTTAAATGAACGTACAAATTTACATTATTGTTGATTTATTAAAGTTGTTCTGGAAGAATATGGAAAAACTTCATTGGAATGTCTCACTAAATTTTTTTTGAAAAAAAAATTTAAGAAAAAAAGGGCAAAGATAATTGCAATATTCATCTCTGGATAATTGGTTTACAGCAATGTAATATTGAATCCTGTTACAAGCTGCAAAGGCACGACTGGTTTCAGTTTCTGCACAAAAAAGAGAGAAAAAAAAGGCCATATAATTACATAATCGAGCAGGCATTGGGGTTGTCATCGCTGAAGAGCGTGGTGTACATTTCGTCCGGGCGGCTGGCTGCGCTGGGGAATGCATAATCCACGTTGCGGACATAGCCTGCAGGCGCCTTCTTGTCATAGGTCTGCGAAGCATAAGGATAATAAACCAGATTGTAAGGGACGTAAGGCCAGATTTCTGCTCGTTTTCCTGTGGCCTTAACTCTCTTCAGGACCTTGTTGGAATCCACATAACCTGTCACAGTAACCTTCTGAAGCTTTCTGTTCACATCCACTGATTTAACCCCTGCAACAACCATAAGGATTTACCCATATTATAACAGTTTTATGGCACCAGATGGAGTAATAATTCAGCCCACAATAGCAACAAAATTGGAATCTAAATAGGAAGTCTGTAATAACCTTTCATGGAAGAGACAGAGTTTTTAACTTTTCTTTCACAGCCTTCACAGTCCATTCTCACTTTTAGCTCCACAGTCTGCATAAAAAACGATGGGGAAATATGGTTAGTTGTATCTTCCAGTCATATGAGTATTTATTTGCTGGCTATCAAATAAAAAATATGAATATATGTCACTAGGGATCAGGTTTGGGACAATATCAGAGAAATTGGGGAGAATTGTAGCCATAAACCATTTATCTACTGTACAGAAATATTCAAAAAAAAGACAAAAACACAGATCAAATATCTTAGTTTTAATCAATCCTCCAAATCTTACAGAACCAAAAGAACCATGGAAAAACCAAGGTGACAATGAAAGCACAGTGTTACCTGCAGCTGCTTCCTCCTGCGTTTTGCATGGCCATTGAACAACCTTGAAACATATTCCAGAGCGCCCATTTTGTGCACCAAAGCTTAGCTAAGACGCAGAAAAGCGAAACAGATGATCACCAATGTGAATATAAACAATGTATATATAAAGTAAACCGGTAACCCCGATTAATGGGTATATCTGAAAGAAACGAAATCAGCTAGCAGATCGAATATGGAAGACAGATGCATTAAAACCGATACGATCCAAAGTACATGACTAGGATGTGTATGATTTGGGATATTGTCTGTGCAGAGGAAAATCAAAAGCAAAGCAGAAGAGCAGCTTATTAGATTGAATAACAGATATGGGCATGGGCGGGAGGGATCATGAGAGCTGAGCTTGCTTAATATTGCACGAAGAATGGTCGACCAAAGAAAGAATGGGCCGTTCAGGCTATAAATAGACTTGGAAGGACACAAGAATGGCAGAGAATTCTGGGGCCCCTGATACGCTGTTGCTTTTTGTACTGAGACGAGATTGACATTGCCATTCCTTTCGTTAGTAGATGCCAGTGAAGAAGCCGTGGGTGTCAAGTAATTAATGGCAGAAAAGCTACGAGATTTGGGTGCAAATCAAGAATTAGGCGGCGCTTTTGCAAAGTAAAAGCAATCCCTCATTTTAAAACCAGAATATGGGAGGCTGTTTCTGTTCATGACTGAGACCTGGAGCCTCCTTTGGAGCCCACGCCGGCCATTAAGAGTTTCTTGTCAAAAAGGAGAAGGATATGTGGTTCACCATTATGGAAAATTCTTAAATGTTTAATACGGAGTTTTGATAAAAAAAATTCTACAGCGACAAGGGGTAGTGAATGTTGATACCCATAAATTCTACAGCGACAAGGGATAGTGAATGTTGATACCCATAATCAATCACTTAGTTTTGTGAAGATAGTTGGTTATATATAATTTTATATTTATTATTCATTCTAAAAGATGATTGAAGTTAATAATAAACAAATTGAAACTTATTTAAATCTTTAACCACCTTATTTAAAGTTTATTTAAATCTTAATCGAGATGTATTTAACCATAACAAGATAAGACTACCAATAAGACTACCATGAAATGAATTACTCCTGTACACTTGGGTTAATCTTGTTGATCCAGTCAAACAAGTGTAAGATCTAAAATAATATCTAAATACCTATAAATATAATAATTATTTTGTGATTTTAAGCAATTCCAAAATAATATATATTGAAATTATGAAAGGATTAGACTCTATAGTTTTAAACTTGACTACTGTAGCAACATAGAATTGGAGCTCTTCACAAGGATTCAGAGATCTTCAATTTTTACATGTTGTTTATATAAAAGGGAATTTAATTTTCAAGTGGATTGTCTATCGAAGGAAGCCTAATCTTTTATGTGCTTTGAAAAACTTTAACATGAGCTGGTAGTTTCCAATGGTTTTTTTTTGCATTCTAGTATATTTTTTGTAATTTCAAAGCTTTTAGTTTTTCCTTTTCTGCTTTGCAAAGCTTTAAGATGAGCTGGTAGTTTCCAATGGCTTTTTCTGCTTTGAAAAGCTTTAATATGAGCTGGTAGTTTCCAATGGCTTTTGTGTGCAGGCTCTATTTTTGCATTCTAGTATATGTCTGTAACTATAGTTTCTGGTTAAAGTTTTTAGTTTTTCCTTTTAGAATTTTTTTTCCTATTGTGTAAAGATTACACAGTCTGTTGTTGTTTGTAAGAATTAGTTAGTTTTTAAAAGGCTTATTAAGCTTATTGTTAAGATATGTATTTTCAAGAATGTATTTTATATCTTAATTAAACTAATAATATAAAAAAGTTTTTTTTAAAAGAGTAATTTTATTTTGGAATTGTATATTTAAGTTGTTAAGATTGTTTAATTTGAGTGCAATAACTACATTTTGAATCCATTTTTAAATAAAAAAATGAAATTTGAACCAAATTTTTTTTAGATTTGATAAAAGATTAAATAGCTATATAATTTTAGTAAAAAAATCCAAAATATAAAAAATTTAAACAATTCCTTTACTCCTTTATTCAAAAACATGATAAAAAATTTAGTAATAACTTCCACTATCCAGGCCTGCAGAAGATTTTGATTTACATGCAAAATTTAAATTAACATGAAATTCTAATAATATTTAAAATTCTATCTTATTAATTAGTTTATTCTAACCAATTGCCATTTTGATGTTCTTATATTAAATGAAATTGGATGTTTCTAATATATTGTATTATTTGGATGTAGTAAGAGTTTGAAGTTTGGAATTTATTTTGTTGATAATAATGAAAACAATTTGTGAAGCTAACCTTTTAAACTATACTAAATTCATTTGTAAAATGAATTTTAACAAAATTTTTGACAAAATTAAAATAAAAAATGATAATTTATTCATCCCTTATACTAGTCCTAATCCTAGTGCTGCCCAAAAGTGATGATATACAGGTAACCCACTTATTCATATACTCACTGAATATATATCTTCATTGTGTATATTAAATTGTTCCCTTATCATGCCATTCCTTGGTGAGGAAGGGATCCTGCCATTGAGACTATTAGGAGGATCTGCCATGCTGTTACCGCTAAGCTGGCTTGCCATGCTGTTACCGCTAAGCTGGCTTTAAAAAGGAGCGGGACCCTGTCTTTTCCATGGGCGGCTCTGAGATAGATATGTGTAAACTATTGAACAAAAGCTGACCTGATCTAAACAGGCTTCCATGGCTGGTTGATGTGCAGAGATACCAACTCACACAACTCCGTTAGGATTTGAGCCCATAGCTAACACAGCAATACTTACTGTATATACACCTTTGAGCAATTGCAATCCAATCAACATCATATATATGAATGGGTTTACTGTATATATCCATTGTGCTGAAGATTGAGATCCGTTTTTACTGTCCATATCCGTTTGGGATCTGTTTTACTTGAAATAAACATAATATATTGATCATGCCATGCCGATTTAGTTTTTGCATGCGGGTGGTGGTGATTGATTTGCTTTTGCATGCGGGTGGCGGTGATTGATGCTGTGGACTGGGTGTTTGGGCAGCTGGTGTGTCCTTTTCCATAATCAGTAGTAGCTGTTTGGGCAGATGGTTTGTCCAGTGGGTAGATTTGTTTTCAAATTCCAACTCTGCATCCATCTCTTGGAATATATTCAGTGAATATATGCTTCAATGACTTTCTGTCTCGGAAATCGAGTTCAAAGGTCCATGTTAATTCATGCAACATATAGTAATATTACACGTATAATATAATTGGATGTGCGTGATGCCTGATGCTGGTTGTCAGTACGACCAATATATAATATGATTAAATTTTGAGATAATAAAGTAAAACAAGGTATATATAAAGTGTATATATATTTGAAAATGAACGCTACTGCCACTCATTTATTAGTCACCGAGGGGTTGCTACAATCATCATTCTCTTGGTAGGGCAAGTTGAAAGGTACTAGACAAATAATTCTAGCTTTTCGCTACGATATAATTAATGCACATACACTAAAATGGGTCCCATACCCAATAATTGACACTATATTATAATTTTAATGTAAATAAAATGTTTATTTCAATGTTTTTTAAATTTTTATTATTATTATTGAAATTCTGACATTCTCCTAGGTGTCATGTACATATGGTAACTGGTTTTGATTATGGGTGGGGACAATGCTAGCTTACCGCCCCAACTACCTAGTGTACCAGAGGAACTATATTTACTTCATTACCTTGCCAACTTATGTCAACACATGAAGTTAGAGGCATTATTGGTTTGTGTCCACTTCCTTTCTATTGTAACAAGGGAAGTTGCAGAGTTGGAATGAGTTTGATGTAGGCACTGAGGCAGGGTTTACTTTGTATGAGCAACAAGTGAACATGTCTATAGCTAAGATCACATGTTTGCGACCTCCTCTCTATAGCTAAGAAGATATCATTATTTCAAAATGTGCTTGCTCTAATAAGATGTGTGTGATGAGCGCACTTTCTGGGTTGGGCCCTTTGCTAAGATCACTTCAATGTTAAAGGCATATTTTTTGAGTGAGCACTCATTTTGATCTTGATTATACCTTATAGGTAGATTGAAAAATATTTGAAATGAGCGAGGGGATAAGTGCCTAGCATCCTCCCTCCCTCCCTCCCTCCCTCCCTAATGAAGTCAGGGAAAAATCATGAGCACTCAAGACCTTCAGCAATTTTGTTTTTGAAGTTTATTAAATTGTTAGTATTGAAATAAGTTATGGATTNGGGTGGGAAAGCGTAATTTTATATCATTTTGAACAAAATTACATTTAATAGATACACAAATTGTGTATATAAGAAAAACATATAGGCAGTAAAATAAAAATTCTAGTAGTCAATATCTGAGCCCCCAAAAGCATATAATATTAGTCTACCACAGAAGCCAAAAGTGCCCCAAATAACCATTAGATGAGTAGTGTTGTTCGGAACCATAAAAAACAGTGCAAAAAAAGCTGATATAGATCAGCACTGGCAGAGTGTAGTAGCAAAGGCTATCATCGCAACAAAAAACTATTGACAGTATCATCATAACCAATACCGACGAACCATACTAAGTGTATCAAACAAAATGCAAGAAACATTGTCCATTCTCAAATGTTTTGAAGAGGAACAACACCATCTATAAATGGCTGATGAAAGTGACACAAATAAGTTACCACTCACTTTCTTCTAGTTAAATGTGTCTATGGTTATCCATCCAACAACTACGAGCTATCCATCCATCAACTACCAATTATTTTTTATATCTTTTTTTATTATAATTGTTTAATTTGAATTTGGAATGATTTACATAAAATCAATCTAGACAGTACACTTGTCTCATCTTCATGCAATCTAGGAAAAACATAGATGTTAGTCCACCCCAAATTCTAAGATATAAACACGTATCAGTATATTTAAAATAAATGATAACGATATAATTTAAACAAAACAAAAATATTGGTAAACTTCAATGTTAATAACACATGTTTATAGCGCAATATTAACTCAATTTATATGTGGAAACATTAAACCACGGAATAAAAGGACGATACGAAGCAAATGAGTGAGGGAAATCTTAAACGACAACGCCCTTAAGTCCTCCAAAGAAATGCCTTTAATTCCAATTGCCCATAGTTGCACAAGGATTGCCGAAGCCTAATTCACTTTCTTTCTAAATTTAAAGATTAGACTCTCATGCTAAATCTTTAACTCTCAACTATATTTTTTTGTCATGCTTTTCCAACAAAAGTAGGAATCTATCTTCTACTGTCAGCTATTCTAATATGAAAAATGAATGTTTGCATGCACCATGACATGCTTGAGTGATTTCGTTCCATAAACACGGAAGCTACAATAGAGAGTATTGACTAAAATCAATAAGGATGTGCACCTCCATGTGGCACTTATATCTTGGACATGTTACTACAACAATGTAATGGTTTTTGCATTTTTGGTTCTACAGCCGAGAGTTGTTGCTCCTCTAAACCTACAAAAAATCACCAAATTTTCCACATAAACCTGTAGATAGTCCTCTAAAGATGGCATTTTTTTCACTAAGAAGTACTCTTTCTATTGCTTAATTAAAGAAAAACATATACACAGTCGATTATGACTCCAAAAGCATGGAGTTAGGCGGTGGTCATGAAACCAAAAAAGAGAAATATGCAGAAGAGTCGAGACTGAATATCTAAACATAGTGTTAGTTGCCCAACCTTTATACATTGGAAGCCTCACACACCTAAAGAGATTAAACGAGAAATAGGTACTGAAGTGAACCATAAATAGAGCAAAAGAGGGTAGAACATGAGTCCTTGAGTTAGGTTGCTAGATCTTCCTCGAGGATTTAGCTTCATCTCATTCGATTTGCTAGTGTCGGCCTCGTTGGTGTCCTTGTTGGCACATTGGAAGGCCGATTTTGAGAGTTGCATGATATCTTTCATGTGGGAAAGGCCTCGCTCAACATCTTCCTTGAAGGTTCTAATAGTAAGCTTTACATAATCTCCAAAACTCTCCCTTTCTCTCATGGATCTGGAGAGAATGAACTTAAGACGCCAATAGTTCGAAATCGTAACCTCTAGCCCAAGCCTAAGACGGAATTCCCCGAAGATTTCAATCTCCATGACCGCAATGGAGTCGTGGATATGGTCTGGGGTTTCATCACAAAAGAGAGCCTCTTAGTCGATGTTGTTCGTGTCTTTCCCATGAGAAGACATCACTAGCAAAATGGGGAAATACCAAGCCAAGCTAATGCTTTCCTGGGCTTTGGGATGCTAGACAATAGATTTCCCTTTCCTAGCTTTCATCGAGAGGATGTCTGAATGCACCAAACCCGCTTGAAGTTGCCGACGATTGAGACCAGGGGACAAGATTTTGAACCTCTGCATGATAACGCGATAACACCTTTCGGGATTATGGACATCATGTTTCCACCTGTTATAGCACCTCCCTTGTGTGTGGAGAGTCTGCTGGTGCCCAGACTAGGTACATAACGACATGAAAAGGAGGTCGGGACAATCACGCTGGTACATGGGACATATGAAAGCCACCATGGTGGAGTAGCTCCTTATCGGATTTGCAGAGTGAGGTCTTTTCTACATGCTTGAGTCATCTCTCATTGCAGCCGTAAGGAAAACATAACCAATTTTATGATTGGGGGGGCGTGGGGGAGGGGCTTCCACTTGCACTGGCACGTGCCCTGCCTCCCATATTCCATCCTTCATCGCCATGGTGAACACCCACATTTGAGATATTGTGGTCTTGTGTAGCAATTTGTTGACAATTCTCTTTGTATTCTTGTTCAATGTTGTCGTCCCAGCATGAATAGTGGATTGCATAGTTGATGGTAACTCCCCTATTAGCAATAGAATCCACAAGCTTGTTATACTTTCTTTTAACATGTTGGAAGATAATCGTTGGGTTATCCCTAAGTGTGGTGCGTAAGATTCTGAGTTTGCTTTCCATGCTCCAGTTGTTAGCCACCTTGCTTCCTATTGAGCTAACTTGTATTCTGTTGGCCATGTTGGTAATTAAGAATGGATTCCCTTCCAGGATGAGAGGGGTCTAGTTCTTGTTGAGAGACCAAATTAGACCAACCAATAATCCTTCCAACTCAACCGCATTATTGGTCGAGAGACCGAGAGAGCCCAGTAAGCTCCCTGGATTTTACCTTCAATGTCTCTAATTTCTCCACCAAATCCTGCTGGACCAGGATTTCCTTTGGAAGCCCCATCGAAGTTAAGCTTGTAGGTACCAGGGGGGGAGGATTCCATTGACTCGGGGATTTCACTTTGATATTTTATGTGATGGCAAGACCAATGTAATCAAGAATGGTGGTGATGCCCCAATCCTTTAAGATTTGCATTTCATTGTTGGTGGTGGTTAGGTACTTGTCTTTCCAAGCTGATAATTTTAGAGTTTCAAAGGTGTGCCTCTTTAAAGTTTCCTGGACTTCCTCTTCTTTCCTGATCTTGTTATTGAAGATTATGTTGTTCCTTTCGATCCATATTTCCCAACTACGAATCCGAGGATGAGTTCCCATATTCTATTGAGAAGCATGATGCTGAAAGGTTGGTGAGGCCAATTTTCTATGGATGTGTCTGAGAGTCCTTTTGTTTTGGCCGATTTTCTGGAGATTATTTCTCTTTCTTTCTAGATATTGTTATCAAATTTACATTTTTTTAGGAGATGGTCGATGGTTACCTCGTTATATTTGCATAGGAAACACCATGCTAGTCCAATGCTACCTCTTTTTTACCTATTCTCCCAAGTTAAAATACATCCGCGAAGGAGGAGCCAAAGGAAGGTAAAAATTTTGGGCCAGAGGTTGGATTTCCAAACTTTTTTCCATCTATTGTCTTAGTTGTAAATGGTTGTGTTGGAAAGTCTTGTAAATGCTTCTTTCATGTTAAACGTATCGGATTGTAAGAGTCCCCATCTTATTTTGTCATTATCGTGATTTATTTAGATTTGACGGGTTTGGAGATCATCCCAGGAAGCTTGAATATCTTCAGTGGGACTGATGGCCTGCCACCAGTTGAATCTTTTCCATTTCCTGAAATGATCTCTTATGTCGACCTCTTGACACATATCACTTAATTTGGAAGCGTGTATGAGTAGTAGTTTTTCTCGTGGTATAGGGAGATTGTAATCTTCTGTAAGTGGACTTTGTTGATTCCATGAGTCTTGAAAGGAATCCATAGTGTTTCCATTCTGTACCTCCCAAAAGCTAAAGTTTTGTATTATATTTCTATATGTGTAGAGTTTCAGGCATGGGAGCCTTTGACATTAGTGTCGAATCTGATAAGATTCTACTTAGACCAGGTGGAAGCGTATTTAGCCTGCCACAGAAGATCCCATGGTTCTGATGTATGTGTGATCAATCTCCACTAGATCTTTGCATTACATATTTGGTTACTTGTTGCAGGGTCTCTAAGGCCAAGGCCCCCATTAAGCTTGGGCATGCATAGAGTGTTCCAGTCAACCAACGACCATTTCTTGTGATTCTTGAAGACTCCCTAGAGGAAGGTGCACTGCAAGGCTTTGAGTTTTTTTATAACGGATTTAGGAGTGGCCACAATCGAGAACATGTATAAAGGCATAGCTTGCATAACTGCTTTTACAAGGATTAGGCGACTTGGTAAGTTGAGAGAGAGGAAGGTCCAACAACTAATATTTTTATTCAATCTATCAAAAATATATTTCCAGGAGACCTTTCTTGCTAAGGAATCGGTTAGTGGGGCTCTGAGGTATTTGGCAGGTAAGGGTCCCTCTAAGAATTCAAGAATGCAGAGGATATTACGTTTCGTGATTTGGCAAGTATTGAATAAGTAGATATGGGATTTTTCTTTGTTGATGTTAAGCACACTAGCAAGGAGGAAGGTATTGAGGCTGGTTTTGAAATATTTGGCTTTCTGTAGCAAAGAGTACCCCATTAGCATGGTATCATTGACAAATTGTTGATGGTTTTGAGACTCCATTCCTAGGTGTGGGGAGATTCCTTTAAGTTCTTGGTTCTAAACTTTGACTTTGAGGAGACGTCCTAAGCCTTCCACCATTAGGAAAAAGAGGAAAGGAGAGAGTGGATCTCTTTGTCTAATACCCCTAGAAGTTCGAAAGGTTTTTGAGGGAGTGACATTGATGAGGATGGAAAATAAAGTGGTGAAAACTAGAGTGAAGATCCACTTTACCCACTAATTGCAGAAACCAAACGCCAACAACATTTTCTTCAAAAAATTCCAATTGAGTTTATCAAAGGATTTCGATAGGTCAAGCTTGATCAGCATGCCATATTTTTTGTGGTTTTGAGAGAGTGGATAATTTCATGATATATAATTATGCCATCCAAACTTTGTATGCCTTCCACATATCCAGATTGCTCCTTTGATATGAGGGCAGATAGCAGGGGCTTGAACCTATTTGCAATGGTTGTAGTAATTATTTTGAATATAACATTGCAAAGAGTGATGGGTCTAAATTTACCTAGGAAGTCGGTTCCATTTTCTTTCGGGATGAGGGAGAGGAACATTGAGTTGAAATATTTCAAGACTTTCCTAGTTTTCTGAGAGTCTTTGACAATACCCAGAAGTTCATCCTACAATTGAAAAATAATAAATCCCCAGGCCCGGACGGCTTCACGACCAATTTTTTACCTACCAAATACCTCGGAGCCCCACTAACCGCTTCCTAATCTCGAAATCCATACTCGCAAGAGGAGTAGACATCTTGACCCTTATCCTCCTGACGGTAGGCTCGAACCACTGGCCCATCAATCTCAACTGGAGAAAAATAGGGGAACACCTGAGGAGACCCTTCATATTTCAAACAATTATGGCCCACACATCCTAATTTCTAGCCCCTCATGCAATAATGGTGGAGCGACTTTTAGCCTCCAACAGGACCTCTCATGTACAAATTCCAACAAAAACTGAAATATATCAAAGAGCAAGTAAAAATATGGAATAAAGAGCACTTTGGTAACATCCATTTGGAGAAACAATAGATCGAAGGACAACTTGGGGAAATTCAAATAACTATCATGCAAGAGGGCTATACTAACTCCATCAAAAAGGAAGAAAGAATCATCATGAAGCTTTGGAAGCCAGATAAATACAAGAAGAAACCCTATGTAAAACTAAATCCATAAATCTTTGGCTCAAAGAAGGGGAAAGGAACTCCTCTTTTTTCTTCAAAGCCACTATACAACACCATCAAGATAACAAAATCATTTTCTTAAAAGAAGAGAATGGCATAGTAGCATAAATGCATGGGGAAATTGAACACACCCTCACCAACCATTTCAGGCAATTAATGGAAGAACCATAGCTGGACAGAAATATAGCTATGGAAGAAATTGTCGAGAACGTTCCCACCTTAGGGACTCAAGAGAAAAAAAAATCCTACTCCGACCCATTGAAATGGTTGAGCTAGAGGAGGCGGTCAAACAATTAAAAAATAATAAATCCCCAGGCCCGGACGGCTTCACGACCAATTTTTTCATGCTTCACGACCAATTTTTTCGAGCCTACCATCAGGAGGATAAGGGTCAATATGTCTACTCCTCTTGCGAGTATGGATTTCGAGATTAGGAAGCGGTCAAGTCTAGAGGCAATGTTTCTGTCTCTAGAACTCTTGTTGTTCCAAGTATATAAGTTGTTTATTGTGTTAATGTCCACCAAGGCTAACGCGTTGATTAAGGTGTCAAAGGCATTTTTTAAGTCACCTAAGGAGCGAATCCCTCCTTTTTTTTCCTTGAGGTTTCTGATGAGATTTATGTCTCCTCCAAGGATCCAATGCTTTTGGCCAACCCAATGATTCATAGGCTTCAACGAATGAAGGAAGGATTTTTTGGGTGCTAATGAGAATGGCCCGTAGACATTGGTGAGAATGCCCTTGAGGCTAGTGCCAAGGATATGGAAATCAACCGAAATGGTGAATCTAGTTTCCTGAAAGTTAGAGAGGCATACCTATAGAGGATTCTATATTATACCCCTCCAACTACACCTTTGGCATCGATGGTTATTGATTCGATGCCTTTCCATAATCTTGCCATCATTGCTTTGAAGATTCCCTCTGATCATTTAATTTTTTTTATTAACATAACCGTGGGTTTTTCTGTAGCAATTTTCCTTTATAGCTGTCATTTTTTATGAGCCACATTGTAGCCTATGATGTTCCATGATATAAGCTTCATTGGGAAGGTTTGCAGGGTAAGTAAAATTTTGTTTCTATAGTGGGAAATTGTTATGAGAAAACCAACTTCTCCCCTATGTCCTTGATGCACTACTTATTGCTTCTTCTTCAACGTCTTTCACAGCCCGATTTTTTTATAACTTCATGGATTTTAGTACTAGGGTTTTCAGTACTCACCCCAATGGTTTTTTATTTTCTAGTTTTGATGATGGATTCCTTGAGCAAAACCACTTGTTGTGAGGGTATAACCCCTTTTTTGGATCTTGAACTGCTTTTTCTAGCCCATCTAGATCTAGGTCTCCTATGTCCATATCGTCCGTGTCTTCCTCCATCGTATCCATGTTTGTTCTCTATTCCAGGGGGTTGGGGTGGGGTTGATCTTTTTCCCCTTTGTCTGCTTCTTTGTTACTAATGATGTTGTGCGATCCTTCAGTATCAAGAATGACCTGCGCTTTCTCAGATTGGAGGACACCAAAAGCGTTATAATATAGGGGGATTTTTATTTACCTCCGGGCCTTGATTTAATTTTGTTGTTCTTTTTTTCTAGACACCTTGGTGAAGACATCGACATCTTTGACCTCTTTTCCTTTTTGCTGGATAGTTGGGTTGTTTTCTAGACATTCTCTGAATAAGTGTCCATGTTCATGGTAGAGCCTGCATCTAAAAGGTATCTATTTGTAGTCTATGAGTTGAAACGATTCTTCATCATCCCAACTTAGATTGATTTCCTCAGGTAAGTCTTTTGTTATGTCCATATAAACAAAGATGTAGGAACATGATGTATATCTAATTTTTTTTGTATGCTATGCTATTTTAACAAATTCCCCTATTGTGTTTCCCAGGGATTCCACAATACTCTCATGCCAGTATTCTGAGTGAAGGGAGTATAGCCTGATCCATATCGAAATAAAGTTCATATCCTCTTTCTTCGGACTGAACCTTTCTTTCCATGATTTTAGAAAGATTCGATTAGAGTTGAAGAAATATGACCCTCCTTCAAATATTTTTTTTTTGTCCTCGAGATTCAGCAAAAAAACCGTGAATAATCCTTTAGTCCCTAGGTGGAGGTCATAGTGTCCCTAGGGTTTCCAGGTTACATTGATCCACCACAAGAGGGATTTCTCTGAGGGCCAGATCTCCACGAATTTTCCAATGAGGGTGTGATCCTTCATGTGTTGAATTTGTTCCTGGAGGCCTTCAACACAGATTTTCATAGTGGGGATTTCTTTTGCTTTCAAAATGCATTCTCTAATGCTTTTTTGTGGAGGATGGTCCTTTCTTTTTCTTTCCTTCTTCTTTCCGATTGCCAACCATTTTTGAGCTAGATGCATGTTGTGAATATGTGTCTGGGATGCCTTCCAATATATTTGATTGTGAGGGGTTTTAATCCACCCCCTTGGGTTCCCTCATTTCCAATCCTCGCCCACCAAAGAGAAATAGGTACCGTGAATACTTATTTACAGGGGAACACAGTGCTCAATGTTGCATGCAGCATAAACCATGTTAGTGCTCTTCTGAAGACCCACCGAAGACCTCCATGGGTCTGCCATCTCCTTTTCACCTTAATCATTCATCTATATTATCTCAAATCCTCTAAAGTTGGCATTTATGCAAGTGGATTATCTTTATAAAAACATGGTGCCTAGTGTTATGGGCTCTAGTTATTCACTTGACAAATAGAGGATTTAAAACACAATAGAAGATCAACTTCACAGTGACACAAAATTGGAATCACTTGTTTTAGTTTTAATCTTAGAATCTTCACTGCTTAAGTGGTTGGCACCCTGCCAACTATCTACAGTGGAGGAGGATAAAGAATGAAATAACCGCATGAGATAAGTAACTATAAATTACAACATCTTTCAAATAACAAAGAGAAACATTGCGTGTAGCATTCCAGATATGGTGGAGAGGTGTACTATTTGTCTCATCGATTTTGAAAACATTGAGCGGGTTCTGTTTATGTTACCATGCTTGCTTATTTTCACACATAATGCATTGTCCCATTAATTTTATCTCATTCCACCTTCCTTGTATGTAGGAATTGCATACATAGCATCCAAAGCTACATTGGGTAGAAGCGAGATATCATCAATGGGCCTTCACACATATATTGTTCAAATAATGTGATAATGGTTTATAGTTTAAAATGGTCCAATGATACAGATACTTATGATGTTCATGTTAACCTAACACTTTTTAGAGAGGTACACATGGGAGAGATATAGATGCGTCATGCCTTCATGGTAGAATATATAGAAAATTTTAAGGATCCATAATCTTCTTAAAGTGTAGAAACTTTGGTGAATTTTACTAATTATCAATATACAACCGTAAAATGTTTGGTGGCATGTTTTTTAGATATTCAATTTTCTAAGGATTTTATGTATTTTTTGGACAATTTTAGAAAAATTTAGAGGAAAATAATTTAATCCTATGGAATTTGGGCAAATCATATTAGAAAAAAAAATGAGAAATGGTGAATATTCTTTTAGAAAAAATCCTCAAAAATTATCCCATGGGCTAAATTTCGCCCCTGAAATCTTCCCTAGTAGCATAACACCTTTGGGAGTGAAAAAGAGTGTAGTGTTTGCAAATAAAATCAAATATTGATCATAATCCCAAAAAGTAGTATTATTTTAAAGTATTAATGAATATTGAACTTGTCTCTCTTGTCAGTCGGAAGTAGTTTTCCAATGTGTATATTTTTTCTTAGATATTAAAAAAAAAATTCATGTATTATAAATACTTCAACTTAAAAGCAAAGTTGTTAATTGTTAAAACAGTAGCATGCCATGTTTAAATCTTGAAAATCCCAAATGAATTTATGTGCACTACTGAGTTTGAAAAATCCAATCTCCCAAAAAGTGTAGTGTAGATATCAATGAAAATGGGTTCCACATTTAGCAAAATTTGAATCCTAAATTCAACATTTGGCTTGAACATTCATGATGGAAATGCACAAGATTATAGTTATCTCCACACTATCTTTACAAAGTACATTAAGGATTATTAAGAAAAGGTCATAAATAAAATAATTATCGCTTAGTGTGAAGTATTCAAGATTTCTGAGATTGGAAACTCAAAAGGTATAGATCCAGAGAACAACAAATTACTACCAAAATCTAGGTATAGCTATAGGTTTTCACAGTTCCCCAATTTCCCTAGCAAAAATATCATATTCAGTTAAATATTCATGAGTCATAGAACATGGAAAGCATGTGCATTCCTTGTTGATAGAGAGAAATAAACATTCTTTTATAATTTTAATGACTATACAAGATCTTTAAACATTTAGAATCATTTCATCATAACCATAACATTAGGATCACTAAAAAAAAGACAAGCACAAAAAGACAAAAGAACACAAGAATTTTCCTTTGGGATACCACAAGGGAGAAAACCCAACAACTTCTTTAGTATATATTTTTTCACCAAGTGTAATTCCAACCAAGATAAGATAAAACCCAAAGACAATAGCAACTATCTCTCCTCTCCAACAAGCTTCTTCTCTTTCTCTCTTACACACTTTCTTGAGTGATAAGTGTGGTCAAATGAGAGGTGCACCCTCTCTATTTATACTCATCACGTGACTGACCTTTTTACTAACCGGTCCAACCTGTTACTCTAAACAGGTCCGACATCCTAGGGAGAGTCGAAACAACATTTATATAATATTTCTTGTGGGTATTATTGATCCAGGAGGATATTGGTGGCCACTCACCTATTCTTCTTGGACCCCCAGCACTGTTTCTTTCAGTTTTCCAGTTTCCTTAATTGTAGCACAATTTACTATTTTTGGCATTTTTTGGGTCCTAAACTTTCAGAGCCGTTTTGAGGCCCTAAACGACGTTTTTTGGCATCGAATGGTTGGGCAAATATGAGCCTGCTCTAGACTTAATATTTGTTGCTTATAGATGTAGTCCTTAAATAGATATTTCTAACGATGTATCATGCACGTTAAACGGAGGTAGTATGCTAAAGTTACGACCCCGAGAAATTGATGTACCAAGTTACCCAACAGGGCCCAGATTAAGGTGTTTCACCTCCTAGGGTTATGTTTTTGGATGTGTAGGGTTTCCATTGTTTCTCAATAATATATAGGCCTTCGAGACTCATTGTAACACAGAGTTCAGAGGCATGTAGCCGCCACATCTCTTCTCAGAGATAAGCTATTATCACTCTATCTAGTTTATTTCCATTCTGTATGTAAACAAGTTTCAGTTATTGATTAATGAAATGAAGTGTTATTTCCACTGCATATTTGTTTCTATGGTTATTTGTGTATTCTGTTGTGTTCCTGCATAAATCCAGATCAATTATTGACTCGACTTACAACTGAATGGTTACATTGATTCTTTCAAGTACATTTACATGACCAAGTACATTAATAATAACTCCTGAAGGAGGTATACCAATAATACAATAAGAATATCTTCCGAAGTTACATTCTTCAACACTTTCTCTTAATAAGGAAGATATTCTTCCATCATGGTCATCATCCCTGGAAATCATCACTGGATCTTGTCAGTCGTCACTAGACATCATCATTGGATCTCATCACTTGTCATTCGATATCATCTTTGGACATCATCACTAGATCTCATCACTGCTACTGCAACTTGGTACTCATGCCATTGACTTGTGACATTTATTGAATCTATGCATCATTAGAAGTTCGTACAACAAACAACCCTTTTTCATATTGGGTGTACCAATCGTCTCGGTGCTACACCAACCCTATTTCATGTTGGGTGCTACCCTCATGCATCAGTGATACAACCAACCATGCTAGGATACCCTCTCTCATATTGGAATTCACCCTTGGTGATACCACCAACGATGTTGGGATTAACCATTGGAGATACAACCACTCATAATGGGATCTACCTTTGGAGATACCACCAACCATGTTGGGATCTACCCTCGAAGTTACAACCACTCATACTAGGATCTGCCATTGGATATACCACCAACCATGTTGGGATATACCATCGAAGATACAACCACGCATACTGGGATCTACCCTTGGAAATACCACCAACCATTTCTAGATCACCTCTTGAAAATGATGCCCTTTAATAATTTCACTGATCTCCAACTGATCATATGGTGCACATGTTCTCCCAGTGGACCCCATCTACGCCATCGATCTTACCCGTCATTAATATTCACCGTTGATTAATGTCTAGTTTTAAACATTCCTCTCACTCCCAATCTAAATTTCTTTGTGCATCTTCCCACAACAGAGTTTATCTATGTCGTAGATATTTTTACCTTCAATCCTCCATTGTATATTTAGGTGGACCATAAGCCTTTCTATTGATCATTAAAATTACTTCTTTCATGTAGCTCTCATTAGTGGATCCATTACCCGTCGTCGATCTTCCCGCATGAAGATATGGACCATCGAACCTTTCAACATATACCATAGGCGTGTTTTTATTTTTATTTTTAGGCCTTTAACAACTTTAACTTATGGTTTCATGAGAAAATCAAGGCCTTGGCTTCTAATTCAGTATTTCTTAAGGCACCTTTCGGTCATATTATAAAACATTATTCATACCACACCCCTATTTTTCTTTAGTCTTTCTCATACCAAATGCTAACCAAAACAATGCTAACACTTGGCATTATGGGATTATAGAATACAATAAAAACATCCACTGGTTTTACTCCATTTCAACTGGTGTATGAATTGGAAGGTACTCTTCCTATTGAGTGTGAGATCCCTTCTCTAAAGATTTTCGTGGAGCTTTTACCTAATGCCACCATGGAGGAAGAACGTTTCTTGTACTTGAACAAATTAGATGAAACTCGTTGAGATGTGAACTTTTCTAATGAGATGCAAAATCGATGAATTAAATCTCAATACAACCGTTCCATTCAACCTCACCTCTATAATGAAGGTGATCTGGTCCTGGCTTATGATAAAAAAACATGATAAACTGGGAGGTGAAAAATTAGAATCCATGTGGCATGGGCCTTATATTGTAAGTTGTGTTTTAGAGAAATGGTCCTATGAACTGATAGATTATAATGGGATACCCTTGGGTGAGGCCCTAAATAGGATTTAACGTAAAAGGTACTATGCCTAGGTCATCTAGCATAAATACCTTGTAAATATTGTAAATAGAGTGTGTTGTGTGTAGTTTGGGATTTTTTATGAATGTAGGATTCATCCTAGATAAGACTGGTTATATAGTGTCATTCTTGAATTGGAAGATGATTACATACTTAGGATTTGAGGATGGTGCTATTCAATATACCTTGAATCTTTCATCAACGGCTTGGGTACTTTATTCCCTTACCGGTGATTTGGAAGATTCAAGGCGAACTTGTTTAAGTCGTGCAACGAACAATCTTGCAGAATATCATGTAGTGGTTAGGTTATTAATTGGAGCTTTATCAAATGATGTGAATCAAATTAGGGTTTACTTAGATTTAGAATTAGTTGTTTCTTAGCTGAACTAGGTTCGTACTATCTGTAACCCTTTACTTCTTCAATTATTCTGAAGAGTGCGGCTTCTTCAAAGATCCTTTTAGTTTGTGTCATACCAACATATTCCAAGATGTTTAAATGAAGTCATTGGTTCACTGGATAATTATGTTTTTGATTGGTATATAACTCATATTTAACTTTCATTCAAGACAAATTACATGTATAAAGATAATTCATATAAATACACAATAAGCAGCCATTCATGCACAAACACACCATTATAGACATATTTTTGTATAAATTGTTTTTTATATATAAAAATGATATTGAGGCAAAAGTATGAAACCATAAGATTTTAATACATCAAAATATGAAGCCCAAATAACTTTCAGTACACTAAAAGGGTCAAAATATGAAGCATAAAAGCTTTTAGTATGATGATACAATTAGACATGTCTCCTAGCTAGTCCTCATGCTAGTGGAAACACATCACAACACGAGCTACCCTACGAAGTAGCCTACCAAAATGACATGAAACTCCTGCAGTATAGCGTTGATAATGCCAGGGAGATCATCAAAAGAAATATATGGAACCCCAACTGTTAGTCTCTACAAGTTCTCCTCGATGGCCCAATGCCTGCAATGTAGAACATGAGGTCTTAGTATCACAAAAATACCAAAAAATAAAATAAAAAACACAGTGAACAATGGGATATTTTTAGGGGTAGATTGATATCTTCTCTGAAGTCTGTACGCGAATAGAAATAATCCTCTACCATGATGAGCTGACCATGCAACCATCAGAACTGATCCATAATTCACTGTGGGTCCACATCCACCCCCATGTTGAGCCATGGCCTCGACCCATCTCAGAATACATGGGCCCTATGGCTCAAGGTTGTTTAGTGGCACCTATGGATGAAGTAAAGTAACTCTCTCTCAGAAGAATAATAACATTATTGCACCATATCCGAAATGCTTAAGTTTCCCCCGAGAACATTTGGTCTATAATTATTTGATGATTACCAAAAGCCCCTCAATCCAGTTGAATATTGTTGGAGCCATGAACTCCAATGCATATAGCATGTGCAATAGAGTAGTTTGGTCCAGGGCATCCCGAATACCCCCACCTTCTCGATTGTAAACAAAATAGTCCTCAATGGCCTATCCATCACATGCTTGATCAAGATCTTACCACCTTGTGACCTTGGGTCGATCACACAATACTCATTAATCAGATCATTGATTGTCATCTCTCCTCCTCTCGGCCCAGAAAAAATTCATAAAGATCATAAAGATTACAAGAAAAAAATCATAAAGATCACAAAATACCATAAAGATGAAAAGAAAAATATCACAATCTTCTGCTTCCAATATTCAACACCTGCAAAAAGAAAGTACATTTCCTCAAAATATCTTCAGTTGTTATAATAGATGAGAAATTGCAATTCAAAACAAAAGTACGATATAGATCACTACTTAAAAAAATGAAGCATTCGTTACACAATAACAGGAAGAAATGTCAATTTTTATTGACAGAGTTTCTGGAAATATTACAAATCCTCTGCTTGATCAGACTCCTCTGCAAGACCTAGATCTGAGTCCTCTTGCTACTCTCCTCAATAAAATTTCTCTAGCATAAATTTTCCTCCAAAGTTTGTCCCCCTTTCCTCATACTCTTCCTCTCATTTTATAGTTGTTTGTGAGGAAGGATTTTGAGGCTAGGATGGTTAGGGAAGTTGGGGATGTTTCTAAACATGGCCCAACTCCCCTTTAATTAATCATATTTTTATTTTTAACAAATATTAATGAAATACGTAGATTCTAATGGAGAAAGTTGTGAATAATATGCGGGTTCCTTTGAGGAAACTCGCGTATTTCACTCTTAAGATCCATACATAGGTTTCTTGAGGGAGACTTGTGTATGGTACATTGGTTGCTAAAAGAAAGTTCACGTATTCCAAGTGATTTGATATGAAAAGGTAGATGATACTGGAGTTAATGGAAAGTATTTAAGGTCCAATCCTCTTATAAATATAGGGCTACTTCTATCCATATTGTCCTTTTTTGTAACGACATGTTTGTGTCATTACTGGGATAGAGAAGTTCCATTTCAAGGTATAACAGATACAGTGGCAACGCGTGACCCCTTGTCTCTAAATGTGTTGCATCGGTGTGTCTTGTTGAAATTATTCCACATAAAAAACATGTGAGTTCAACTAAGAATCCTAGGGACATTGGTACTGTGTTGGGATCTGGAACACGGTGTATTTAACCTCCAAGGTTAGGTCTTAGAGATCATTGTGGAAGACATTTATTTTATTATTGGTTTGTCATGCCATGTAGTGGCTGTAAAATTGAAAGGTTCGATGCCTAGCATGGGGGTCCTTACTATTCAATACTACATCAACATGTATTATGTGACAAGGGCACAAAAGTTTGTGAGTTAGATTGCAATTGGGAAAATCATGATATTTCCTTTAAAATTTATTGTTACTGCCATTACATGAGTTGTGGTTGTAGCAGCAATGCGTCTATCACTACACACAACTATATGCATCTTGGTGTAGAGTTCCTACATAATGTGATCTTTGATTAGTGCACCAGTATCTTAGTTAACATGAAGATCCAACTTATAGAATGCAAGATGGGTAAGAAGAAAAAAATTAGTTATGCGAGTATCCTAACTACATTCTTATTCGATAGGGTTCCATGTCTAAGCCGAGAGTGACCCTCCCTCTCTCCCATCCTCATGAGACTAGACTTGTCGTATGGAGTGAGGATTTGGAGAGGCAGGGAGGGGGANATTCGATAGGGTTCCATGTCTAAGCCGAGAGTGACCCTCCCTCTCTCCCATCCTCATGAGACTAGACTTGTCGTATGGAGTGAGGATTTGGAGAGGCAGGGAGGTGGAGACATGAGGACCACTTTTGATGGTGACTTCCATGCATGGTGGAGTTGGAAGGCCCATTCCTTTGAGTAGTTTCCATATGTGGGCCTAGATTTCTACGGATATCCATAGCTCATGATTCCTCCTAGAGAAGCTTGGGGAGAGATTGGTATGTTTTATTTTTATTTTTTTTATTTTTATGATTTTTAGTTGCAAATATGCACACTTATGTATTTTTGTGAATCTATCTAATCAAATTTCTTGATGCAAATATTGGACCAGTGTGGATAGATCGACACCCTAGAGTGTTTGTATGACCAACAGAGGCAGGAGGAGTTGAATCCATGCTTATGACTCTTGAGGGGGAAATGACTTCTTAACTCATGATATTCCCACTCTTCGGATGGATAGGATCCCTATAGATATGAAAAAGCATGTAGTGGTGGTGCCTCCTGCATGGCTAAGACTAATCCAAAAAGCAACTATGTGTGTCATTTTTTATAGAGAGGTAGTGGCAGAGGTAGCTGAGGCTCCAAACTCTCCCTAGGAATTTTTGCATCATGCAGGATTATGATTCTAGTTTTGTATTTTGATATGTACTATTGATTGGATGCACCGACTCATACTCATTTTATATATTTCTATACCTATTTCTCTCTCTCTCTATATATATGTGGCAAATCATATTTACATGTGTTTCTGATGTATGTTTGGTTATTTTCTTATGGTGTATGATACAAATTCCAATCAAGGATATAGTTTGCATATGCATAAGTTATAATGTTTTTATTTCTTGAAATATTATGCTTATATGTAATAAAGTCAAATTTCCTTTCAAGTAATCTAATTTTTAAAAACTGATGAAGCAAAAGGGTATCTCATCTGGTAATCACTATTAAGCTATGAAACAACTAACTGAGAGTCGAGTCTAACCTCCATACAAAAATTGTCAAGGAAAGTAGAATCTCTGAGAAGCTCAATAACAACACTATATTCAACCATAATGTTAGTTGCAGGGACTAGACAAGCACCTTCTAATGAAACTATATAACATGTGAATGAATAGATAACCCAACCATCTGAAGCTAGATTATGGGTGTGACTGCTAGCGCCATTAGTGAATCCTATAAATCACTCGATGGACATTTGAAACACAACTAGAACTACATAAGAAACATGAAAACATAGAACCTATACAACACTCTACAACTATATACAACAAAAATCATATGGCCTAAGCATAATACTTCTTCAAGTAGAGCCCATTTTTGGGCTCTGACATCTTATTTCCATCGCAATATACTAGTTCGTATGAACCTTTCTTTAGGACTTTAGACATTATATAGGGTCCAATCGACATAGATTTTAACTTTATTCTCCCAAAGGTTCTTTTCCTTGGTCAAGACCAATACAAGGTCACCTTCATAGAAAACCCTAGGTTTAATAGACTTCTCATAGTGACTCTTTACCCATTTCTTACGTGTTTGGTTTGTTATGAGTGCATATATGTGTTGTTCGTGTAAGTATTCTAAATGCAAAAAAGTTCTTCTAAAGATGAAGTATCAGGTAGAATTTTTATAGATATTTTTAACGATGGTATTTCACATTCAATAGGCATGACATATTCAACCCCGTAAATGAGTTGGAAAGGAAAAAAACCTATGGAAGTCTTCATGGTGGTTCGATATGCCCAAAGTGCAGGATACATATCGATATTCCAATTATATCTAGCATTGATTGTATGATGGATAATGGTTTTCAAGGTATTATTAATGAATTCCACCTATCCATTTTCTTGCGGGTAAAATGAGGATGAATGCTTTTTTTTGAAACCAAGCATATTATCTAGTTTGATCATCATGTTAATATGGAAGTGACTCCCACAGTTAGTGAAAATATCCTTTTAGAGACCAAACCTAGCGATAATATGATTGAACAAAAAATAAACTACACTTTCACCATCTGCTTTCATGATAGGAATTTCCTCTTACCACTTAGGAAAGTAGTCACCGACAACAATAATAAAGTTTCCCCCCAACAGAAAATGGTTTCTATATCATAAAGTCCACCCCCCACTTTAAGTGAAGGGTACCACCGCGATACAACTAAAGAGAGGAGCTCGATGTGATTGCATTTTTTGCAAAAAAATTAACAAGGATGATAACGCTTAACAACCTCCATGCAATCTTTATAGATTGTGGTACAAACATAATCGGCATGAATACTTTTCTGAGTTGTTTCCAGCCCAGACAAATGACCCCCACACACTCCACTATGGGCATTATTTAGAATAGACTCACCCTCTTCATGAGCCATGAAACAATGCAAAATCGAATCTACCCCTCTTCTATATAGAGTATCACCAACAATGAGGTAGTTTTTAGCGTTATGTAGAAGGTGTCCTCGCTCTTCTCATGAAGAGGTTGTTGAACACTTCAAATTTTGGAGACATACTAAGATGTCTACATACCAAGGATCTAAGGTGGAAATTAAGAAGATGTATTCATGAGGGAATGAATCATCTTCTACTTTAGAACTTTCATTAATAGGGAGATAGAAAATAAGCTCTGTGAACACCAAGGACTTCTTATACTTAGAAGACTTAAAAGAGAGGTCAAAATCTTGGATTATGATGATCCATTTGTTAAATTTCCCCTCTATTATGCGTCAGGTTAAAACGTACTGGAATGGATTTACATTTGCAACTACGGTGGTTGTTCGGAGAAAAAAGTAGCGTCTCAACAGCTAAACAACATACATAGTTGCTAGTGCCAATTTCTCAACATGAAAGTACCTAAGTTTAGGTCTTGTGAGGGTTCGACTAAGGAAATAGATGACATGCTCTTGGATTTGATCATCTTCCTAAACTAGGACTATGCCAATTGTAGAATCACATGCAACCAGATATAATATAAAGTGTTTAGTGTAATCTGGCAGACTCAACAAAGGGGATGATAACAATTTTTTTTTCAAAGCTTCAAACGAATGTTGTGTAGCCTCATCCCATAAGAATCGTGTATCCTATTTGAGTAAGTGCATGAGACCTTTAGTTATTTCAACGTAGTTGACTATAAAATTTCTGAGAAAATTATACTTTCCTTATAAACATTGAAGTTATCTAATTGTATGAGGTAGAGGCGGTTTGAAAATTGCCTCAACTTCAAGTGTGTCGACCATAATTCCCTTGATGGACACTATGAATCCTAGCAATCATCTTGACTCGACATAAAAAACAAACGTATGGAGATTCTAATGAATCTTTTAGTGTCTGCATCATTCAAACACTAATCAGAAATGGGATGGACGATCCCTTCTATCTCAATAATGTTCCAAGAGGTCATCTAGATAAGGCTCGACTTTGTTCTTGATATAATGAAAGGTGAAATTCATAGCTCTCTGGAAGGTGTCTACGGTATTCTTCAAACCAAAATGCATATTCCTATAAGAAAAGGTACCCCAGGGACTTATAAAAGAAGTATTGTGTTGATGTTTAGGATTGATTTGAATTTGATTGTACCTTGAAAATCTATCCATAAAGGAAAAAATCTCACTACTGACACATGCGTCTATTATTTGATCAATAAATGGTGTAGGGTAGTTATCTTTGGGACATGCTTTATTTAAATCCTTAAAATTAGTAGATACATGGATAGTCCCTTTCTTTTTATCTACTAGAATGGAATTGGATACCCATTCTATCATCAAGAAAGGGTAAATGAAACTAGCTTTTGGGAGCTTCTCAACTCCATCTCCAACATATTTTTCCTTCCTTGGATTGATAAGATGATTTTTTTGTCGAATTGATAAGACGATTTTTTTTATCGAATTGGTTTAACATTAAGATATGTTTTGATTTCATGTTCAATAATGGACAGGTTTATTCCCGGTATCTTCTCATATGACCAGGAAAATACATGGCAGAATTCCTTAAAAATGTCTGTGTAAATGGCAATCTCTTCAGATGAATAGTTTTCTCTAATGTAAATGTTGTCCACGACATTAGGGTTAGTGGAAATATTGATTGGCCTAGTTTCATATATGTTTTCCATATTCCCTTTAGTAAAAATTCCTTCTTTCGTTAAATGGTTTATAGGCTGATCAACATCCTCAGAGAGTCTCACATGAAACTCACCATTCTCTATTCTACTTAGATATAGAAGAAAGTAGGATATTTGATGCATGTCCTCCCAAGGTTTCTCAATGCCTACCATTGCTTCCAAAATACCTTCTTTCAAAGGAAAAACTATATCTAAGCATTCATAAGAGTGGATAGAGTCTATGACCCATGCATGCGTATAATCATCCTTAGACTCAAATGAGACAAAAGGAGTCAAGATAGAATTTGTGGTAGCTTCCTAAAGGGATTGATAAGATATTTCTGTCATAGATAGAGGCATTGTAGGTTCAACATTTGTAGGTAACATCCAAGGATCTGTTCGATTAGAAATTGCAAAATAATCCCCATATACAAAAGTAGTATCTCCAATGCTAGTCAAACTGATCTAATTGATGGGAGAAAGAAACTCAAACGTGCCCATGAGAGATGGATACATACCCACTCCCAGGTTCTCATTGGTTGGACGTGCTGTATCAAACTTAGGGACATTTGATTTTGAAGGGGTAGTGGTACTTTTCCAAGTGAAGGATAATTGATTGATAGTCACGATCTTTCTCTTGTGAGGAAATACTAACACCCAAAAAATGGAGGATGGGATAAATTTCATAGCATATGTCCAACTCCCTCCAAATAACAAATTGTAATCCAAAGGAGTGTCCACTACTTCAACCTCTACATAAACTACTTTCCTAGCTAACTCCATATAAAAAGAAGGTAATATGCAATGAGAATGAAAGGACCTTCCATCAAAAGCAGTTAGTAGGGCAGTAGATGGAATCAATTCCAGAGAACCTAAGGCTCGCCAACACAAAATGGCCATCATGTACATAGAGGCACCTTCATCCACTACGGTTCATCCAATAGTCTTGGAACCATGGATGAATTCTATTTGGAAGGTGATGTGATACAACAAACGGGGCTTAATATCAGACATATCAAACCCCGCCACAAGATGGGTGGAATCAAGACCTCCTATACCTTCCAAAAGTGAATTTCATTGTGAGGGGAAACTTTGTAATACTTGTAAAGCAGACATGGAACAAGGTGTTTTGGATTAATCATCCACCACTTAGTAGTTTGGATCATCCCTCACATTAGGTTTATTTGACTCTCATTGATAGAAACCTTTCGGTATATTTGGAATAGGGCCAGTCAACTTCTCGATGTGAAGAGGAGCCGTATCAAGAGTATCTTTTTCTTTTTGTGACTTTTCTGGATTATATTTTTTGGCTCTGATTTGTAAAAAAGTGTTTGAATAAATCTTATTTATATATGATTGATCAGACAACGAGTCACCTTGGGTTCCCCCAACAATGTTAGATCCACCCAAAGTTGTATTTTGTCCCTTTAGAAATGGGTCCTCTAGGAATGTGGGTTGTTTTTGTTTCAACAACTTCTGAGCTTGTTTCATAAGAGGGAATTGGTAAGTCAAGTGATCTTCCCAGAAAATATTTCAAGGGAATTTCACCTTGTTCTTTTCCTTCTTACCCCCCTCAGCATTGTTCATGGGATTAGGTTTATTCTGGTTACCCTCTCCCTTTTTTCCCTTGTTCATTTTCCCACTAAATTATTCAGTATCCTTTTGGCTAGATTGTACATTATACAAATTAGTTGCTTGAGGAGAGGTTGTGGCAACCATATTTACCTCTACTACATATTTGTTCACATATAATTGATGTATTTGTTTATCCAAAGAATCCCCAATAGGTGTTTCGACTTAACCAACTATAACATCAGCATGCGGTCCATATTTTGGTTTCATAGGGTTGGTGTTTGATCTTGGTGCATTTGGTATAATGTCATACATAATCCCATATTGAGCATAGATTATATCAAGTTGCTAGGCTCTGAGAATGGATTTCTCTTCTGTAGTTACTCCTGAAGTAGAAACATGATTTTAGAGGTAAGGAAAATGTGATTTTAAGAACCACTCTAAATCAAATTCATGAGGTATGTTAGCCTTAATAAACACCTTTCTTCTATGGCTCTCTTGAATGTGATCATAGATATGCGTATCTTTGTTTTGTCTAAAAGTGGACAAATGATATGTGTTAGCATCATACCATACATGCAGCTGGAAGTGGTTAAGAAATATAGTCGCTAAATCATAAAATCTATTATAAGTGATGGATGGAAGATCGATATACCATTTATTCACCACGCTAATCAGGGTCCTTTGAAAAGGTATTAACTGAATGGAATCATCATTCAATCATTTAGAAGAGCACCAAAGATTAAAGGTTGTTAAATGGTCTCCTAGATCCTCACTGGGTTTTGCTTCAAACTTGGGGATTTCTAAAGGTATTTTTACTAGGACAGGTGGCCAAGTCGGATTGTGATGCATAGAATCATTTGTTAATTTAGATAAATCTATCTAGTTCATAGTTGCAAAAAAAGGAAGATGAGGCCTAGCCAAAGGTTGGATTTGGGGAGTGTTATCACTGGAGTTTGCACCTAGAGTGCTAAGGCTCAAAGTCCAAATAATCTTAAAGGTTTTGATTAGATGACTACATTTTGGTTTATGAATATTTTATAAAGGTAAAGTAAGGATAAGGAACGAGGTATTTAAATAGTAGAGGTTACTGAGTTATGAGGAAACAAAAGACTATGAATGTGCATTATATAAGGAGAAAGCTTCAGAATGAAGAATGCATAATAAACATTAGCCCATTCACAAGTATTCAAGATAGAAAACATTCATCGGAGAACAAAATTATGAATCAAGTGCTCATACTGAACATTACCACTCATTATGATAAAAGAACAAAGTGGACTCATCTTGAATATAATATCATTCCAAGATACTCTTTATATAAGCTATAAAAAGACAAAATACATGCCTGATACAAATGATATCCTGTAGTATGATCTCCAAGAATTATATCTAATGCCTAACCTGCTAAGATTTTATATAAATAAAATACAATGAACCAGTTGTTGCCAACCTGGGAAATCAAATCTATCCAAAACTAAATGGCATCTATGAAAATCTAGGAATGTTCTGTTCAACTCCCAACTAATCCTTCAATTGTTGGTTTGATGCTTGAGAACCTCAAATGTTGTGCTCGAATCCCTTAAATCCGAAGCTTGTGATTTTGATTGTTCAATTCATACTTTGAACAGTGAGATTTTTTCGTAAAGATGTGAATATGCTCTTTGAGGATGCTAGATGAAAAGAACTGAAGTTGATCTTCTTCTTAGAAATCTAGGATATGGACAACTAACAATCTGATTTCTATCGAGTCTAGATCCACTTTGTGTCAACAAATTAATTAAAGTTTTCCACCAGCAACAGCTAAATACTTTTTATTGAGCTTTCAAGTGAATGCTTAGCTTAGACATATTTCGAACCGTCTTTATAAATTCTGTCAAGAAGGAAGAATATTAACTCTCCTTAATACAATTGCCATTTGGTGTTGATAATAATTCACCACCGTGTAGTGCAAAACCGATAACACTTAGTGACTTGGTGGCTTGTCATATGATGAACGTAGCAATGAGGACTAGCAATGTGGACCAACGTCCTCAATATTTAATTTTGGAGTAAGCTAGCTATGGAGCAATCCTCCCTCCATCGGACGGAGGAGGAGCAAAGTCAACGTTGACTTTGCTCCTCCTCCGTCCGATGGAGGGAGGATTGCTCCATAGCTAGCTCACTCCTTTAATTTTTGTATTGTACGATGACTATCACACATGCAAAGAACAAAAGATATATAATAATTTAAATACAGAGTAGTTCGCATTCTCAACCGACACATGGTGCATACTATGTGGACTGAAGCTTGTTGGCTTGGTATGACAACTCGTGGAGACTTCGGTTTGACGTAAAGTTAGAATTTGAGTTTGAAACGAAGATTGAATTAAAACATGAAAAATACAAATAACTTAACATACGGTTAACCGGTATGTTTTGCTTTACGTGACAAATACTTGACCTTAACATAAGGTTAGGAAAGTCTTTAAAATTTTGTTTGTGAAAGATTTATATTAAAATAAAATAGAATATAAATAAAGCTTTATTTTAAAGAGGTATATACATAAAATAATTAAACCTTTTTAATATATATATATTTTTAATCCAAAATCTTTTAATAGAATCAATTTTTAAAAATTATTATTATTTTGTAATAATAATTTTAATTTGATTTTACCAAGAAAATGATTTTTATGAAAAGTGTGAGAATTTCTATCTACAACAAGATCTAGGAGCTTTAGAGAAACTCATAAATCCAATTTCATGCAAAACCAACAAAAAACTATTAAAAGAGAACAATTTTACACATGCAATGTGAACTGAAACTGGATATTATTTGGCTCTGTCTAACATGTGAATATGTTAGTAACATGTTTATATTACATCTGAAGTGGTTCGTGAGGCTTAGGAATCCCAAAATGATTGGACATGTGAAATTGGCCAAATTGGCCTCAATCCCCCTTAGGTGGGCCAAACTCGCTCCAACTCAACCCAAATGGTCACGAATGGAGGTGTGGACATGGATGACGTGACTTGGAGCAATCATGACTCATTGGCATGCATGGGTGTGCTAAATAAGGTGAGTGAGAGGCTCTAGGTGGCATTAAATGCTCCAAAACAGTCCAAAATTGGACAAAATACACCTCTAGCGCACCTAGTCAACCACAATGTCCACATTCAATCAATGGGAGTGCATCAACAATGATGAGGGCGCACATGTGGAGGTATATTTTGCTTCACGTGACAAATACAAAGACCTTAACATAAGGTTATGAAAGTCCTTAAAATTTTGTTTTTAAAGATTTATATTAAAATATAATATAATTAAAGCTTTATATTAAAGAGGTATATAAGTAAAATAATTAAACCTTTTTAATATTTAATTTTTTAATCCAAAATCTTTTAATAGAATTAAATTTAAAAAATTATTATTATTTTGTAATACAAATATTAATTTGACTACCAAGAAAATGAGTTTTATGAAAAGTGTGAGAATTTCGATCTACAACAAGATCTAGGAGCCTTAGAGAAACTCACAAATCAAATTTCATGGAAAAACAACAAAAAACCATTAAATGAGAACAATTTTACACATGCATTATGAACTGAAAATGGATATTATTTGACTATCTAACATGTGAATATGCTAGTACCAGGTTTATATTACATCTGAAGTGGTTCGTGAGGCTTAGGAATCCCAAAATGACTGGACATGTGAAATTGACCAAATTGGCCTTAATCCCCCCTAGGTGGGCCAAACTCGCTCCAACTCAGCCCAAATGGTCATGAATGGAGGTGTGGACGTGGATGAAGTGACTTGGAGCAATCATGACTCCTTTTCATGCATGGGTGTGCAAAAATAAAGGTGAGTGAGAGGCTGTAGGTGGCATTAAATGCTCCAAAACAGTCCAAAATTGGACAAAATCCACCTCTAGTGCTCCTAGTCAACCACAATGTCCACATTCAATGAATGGGAGCACACCAACAATGATGAGGGCGCACATGTGGAGCTTTGATTGAGCTGGAGTGCTCATGTAGGTGTGAAATTCCCAATTTAACTGGTTTTTATGCCCAATTAAGCTACCTAAGTCCAAACCATAGTGTGTTAATGCACAAATGCAATAAAATTGACTAGGGACTTAGACTAAGGTACTAAGGGGTTGGATTACTGTTCTAACACCCCTCCTTAACCAAAAATTTAGTATAGCTCATAAAATAAAGTGGGGGGCCTTGGCAACAAAGGCTCAAGTCACCTCAATACATAACAAAAATTTTATTTGTCCATATGAAGTGAGGAAAAGAAGGAAAATCACATGGGACAAAACCTTCCCTCAAGAAAGGACATGGGGCAAAAACCTGCAAAAGATAGCAACAATCACCATCCATCACTCACTCCAAGCAAATATCTCAAGTTAGTGAAGGTCTTCTCAGTGAAAGTCTTGGTGAAAATGTCGGTAGTTTGCTCGGTGGATGGGAAATACTGCAAGAAAATCACTCTGTCATGCACTAAGCCTTGGATGTAGTGCATATGGATCTCAATATGCTTTGTTCTCTGCCTTTGAACTAGATCATTAGATATCTTGATGGAACTTTGATTTTCCACCCAAATGTTGGTAGGAGCATCAATAGTGACACCAAATTCCCGAAGAATTCCCTGCGACCAAGCACACTATTTAGCTACATTCACTGCTGCCCTGTACTCGGCCTCTACTGAAGAAAGAGAAATGATATGTTGTTTCTTGCTATACCAGCAAATGGGACATTCAACAAGCATGAAAACAAAACTCGAAGTTGATTTTCTGTCAGCGCGATCTCTAGCCCAATTAGAATCAGAAAATCCAGCTAGTTGAAGTGAAGAAATAGTTGCATAGTGCACCTCAAAATTATTTTTCCCTGGACATATTGGAGGATTATTTTGGTTTCCTTCCAATGGATCTCATGTGGTTGGTGCATATACCTTTCTACAACACTTACAACCAAAGACAAATAAGGTATTGTATGTGTAAGGTACACCAAAATACCAACTAGCTGCCTGTACAATGTACAATCTACCAAAGGAGAATTACCAAATTCACCTAGTTTAATGCCAAAAAGGAAAGGGCACTTGGATGCCTTAAAATGAGCCATGTTAAACTTATTTATCATTTCTGAAGCATACTTTGGTTGACTCAACATGATGTCTCTTTCAGATTGCTCAATTTCCAAACCCAAAAATTGCCTTAAAATCAGCCATGTTAAACTTATTTAGCATTTCTGAAGCATACTTTGGTTGACTCAACATGATGCCTCTTTCAGATTGCTCAATTTCCAAACCCAAAAAATTGCCTTAGCAATCCTAGATCTGTCATGGAAAATTCACTATGTAGAGATGCCTTAATTGAACCAATTGAAGTGTTGAATTCCTTATAATCAAGAGGTCATCTACATATAGAACAATAACCTAAAAAATACCTTCATGTTGCTGCAAATATACATTTGGATCAGATTTGCATCTAATGAAACCAACTGAGAGCAAGAAAGCATCCATTTTTGCATACCAAGCCCTGGGGGCTTGCTTGAGTCCATATAGTGATTTCTTTAGCTTGAAAACAAGTTAAGGATCCTCTTGGAAACCTTAAGGTTGCTGGATGTAGATCTCCTTTTGTATCTCACCATGTAATAATGCACTCTTTACATCCATATGGTGCACTTGCCAACCCTTACTAGCTACAATTGCTAGAACTAGTCTTATGGAGTCCATCTTTGCAACCGGTGCAAAGGCCTCAGTGTAGTCCACACCATGGACTTGAGAGTAGCCCATAGCAACTAATATGGCTTTGTATTTCACATCTGGACCATCAACAACAGGTTTGGTTCGAAAGATCCACTTGCATTGAACAAGCTTCCTCTTGGGAGGAAGGGGAACCAATTCCCATGTTTCATTCTCTTGGAGAGAATGGAATTCTTCTTCCATTTATGATTACCATCTTGTGTCATGATAAGCTTGCTGATATGATTGTGGATCATATCCAATCAGCATATAACAGTGCTCATCAAGAGAACTTTCACTTGTAAAGGAAGCATTGTTAGATTGAGATCTAGTCTTCCTAGGCTCTTGGGGATTTCCTGCTAATTACCCTACAACTTGTATAATTTTTCATCCCATTTTGGCCTTGATGGTGACTCATCTATAACAATGTCATATACAACCATATCATTATCAGAAATAACATAAAATATATAGCATGAATCATCACTTACATCATCAAGGTGTTGGGGAGAAGAGTATTTGCTTGTTGCAAGCTCAAAATATGGTATTGGTTCCTCTTCGAATTGCACACTCCTCTCAATGAAAGTCTTGAGTGTGGATGTGTCAAAGAGTTTGTAATCTTTTGTATCCTCACCATAACCAACCATGATGCATTCCTTGCTTTGTGGCTGCAAAGCCTTCCTCTTTTTAGAAGGAATTCAAGCCCATGCTCTTGATCCAAGAATCCTGAAATTTGAGACATTTGGTTTATGGCCAAACCATGCCTTGTAGGGAGTTTTTACTTTGATTGATTTGTTTATTTCCCTATTTTGTATATGTGTAGAACATTTAATAGCCTCATCCCATAGCTTGGGACTTATATCTCTTTCCTCAATCATGCATGTGGCCATCTCCTTGAGAGATCTTATTTTCCTCTCTGCCACACCATTTTGCTGTGGTGTGTAAGGAGTTGAATGTTGCATTTGAATGCCACACTCAAAAATTTGCTATAGATTTTTGTTGAAATATTCCTTCCCATTATCAGTCCTGAGGATTTTTATCCTATGCCCACTTTGATTCTCTACTAAGTCCTTCCAAATCTTCAATTTCTCAAAAACTTCGTATTTCAATTTAAGGAAGTACACCCAACAAAATATTGAGTGGTCCTCAATGAATGTGAGTACATACCTTGATCCACCATAAGAGGGAGTGGGTAGAGGACCAATCAGGTATGAATGTACCAATCCAAGAGGTTGTGAGGTTCTCCTTTTCTTCACCTTCTCATAGTTGAGCTTTGGATTCTTCCCAACTACACACCCAATACAAGCTCCATTTGATGATTTGATTTGAGGAAGTCCTTCCACCATCTCATCTTTGTGCAGTGCTTGGATATATTTGTAGTTCATGTGTCCAAACCTCTCATGCCATAGCTTGGAAGTCTCATTGGCATGTGAGAGGAGTGCCTGGTCATTGGAACTAGGGAGGAAATTTGATAACTTGTACATCCTCTCTTGGTGGTCTACATACCCAACTGCCACAACTTGGTTTGATGAGATTTCTGCAATCTCTACCAAGTCAAGAGTGAATGTCACTCTCTTTGCTTCTCCTTTTTGAGTCATTTGATATATTGACAAAAAATTTGCTGCCAATTCTAGTACATATATCACATCACTGAAGTAACCATGCTCCAAATCAATCCTACCAATTCCCTTGGTCTAGATTTTAGAGTCATCTCCCATTCGAACTGCTGGGCCAACATTGGAATGCATGGATGAGAAGATCTCTCTGGTGGAAACCATGTGTCCAGAAGCCCCTGAATCAATGATGAAGGTTGAGGAATTAGAAGTATCTGCTACCAAGGCATGAAATTTATCCTTGTTGTTTGAACTGGAGGTGCCATCTTTCTTCCTTGCGCCATCTGGGATAGGGATGTTGTTTTTCTCCAGTAGCTGTACCATCTGGTCAATGGTTTTCTTCATGCATGAGTTCTCTAGATGCCATCCCTTGTGGCAATATGTGCATTTGGTTTTGTCTTTCCCCTTCTTGTCCTTCTCCTTGAGAGGATTTGAACCCCCATCTATGAATTTGGGTTTTTTCTGATTTCCTCTTCTCTGGCTGCTTCGAATTCTTTGCCTTGGACTTTCCCTTGGAGGCATTCGAAACACCCATGGCCAAATATTGATCCTTAGCTTTGATGGTGCCCATTTGAACTAACTTGTCTTTCTCCTGGGTGAGGGATTCCATGAAGCTAGCTAGTGTTCGCATTTTCTAGTTTTGAAGTGTCAATTTTCCGGACTTAAATGTGCTTACAAACACTAAGAATTATGGCCCCAACTTCTAAAGGATGGACATTATCGACTAATCCTCTTTGTTCTCAATCCCACATTGCTTTAGCTGAAGCACCAGAGACTTGAACTTAGTGAATAACTCCTGGATAGTCTCAAAATGTGTCAGCCTCAGGCTTATGAGCTCGTTCTCAAGCTAGTGTCCTCTCAGTTCATCAGTTTTCCCAAAGAGTGATTCTAGATTTACCCATAATTCATTTGGGGTTGCTAAACTGTCTATATGAAACAATATCTCTCTTGAGATACTCAGGCATAATACTCCATAGGATTCATCAAGTCTATTGAAGTACTTGGATTTCTCTACAATAGAGTTTGGCTCCACCTCTGTGCCCATGGTAACTCTATAGAGACCCTTGGATATCAATTGAATAACCATTTATTCCTTCCAATCAAAGAAATTAAAGAAGGTAATAAATATGTGGGTTTCTTCCATTTCTTCCTGCGCTAATGGTGAGAACTTTGCTGAATGTCATGCAAAAAAACTCAATTTTATCTAGAATTTCTATAAAAAAATATAGCTCAAACGATCAATATTGATATGAAACTCACTAAAATCCACTCATCTCTGATACCATGTTATAATTTTGATCTACAACAAGATCTAAGAGCCTTATATAAACTCACAAATCGAATTTCATGCAAAACCAGCAAAAAACCATTAAAAGAGAACAATTTTAGACATGCAATGTGAACTGAAAATGATATTATTTGACACTCTAACATGTTAATATGTTAGTAACAGGTTTATATTACATATGAAGTGGTTCGTGAGGCTTAGGAAGCCCAAAATGACTGTACATGTGAAATTGGCCAAATTATCCTCAATCCCCCCATAAGTGGGCCAAACTTGCTCCAACTCAGCCCAAATGGTCATGAATGGAGGTGTGGATGTTGCTGAAGTGACTTGGAGCAATCATTACTCCTTGGCATGCATGGGTGTGCAAAATAAGGTGTGTGAGAGGCTCTAGGTGGCATTAAATGCTCCAAAACAACCCAAAATTGGACAAAATCCACCTCTAGCGCTCCTAGTCAACCACAATGCCCACATTCAATGAATGGGAGTGCACCAAAAATGATGAGGAAACACATGTGGAGGTTTGACTGAGCTGGATTTCTCATGTAGGCGTGAAAGACCCAATTTAACTAGTTTTTATGCCCAATTAAGCTACCTAAGTCCAAACCATAGTGTATTAATGCGCAAATGCAATAAAATTGACTAGGGAATTAGAATAAGGTACTAAGGGGTTGGATTACTGCTCTAACAAAAAGGATTGTGATTTTTGCATAGGCAGGTATGTAGAAATGTCAAACGTGGTGCTTAAGAGAACCTGGAGGCTAAGCTACGGTGAATGAATCCACAAATGCCATCAGGTAAGAACGAGCTATGATATTTAAATATTTGAAATGAAGTAAGGTTGATTAAGCCGACTAGGACATTGGGTTCTTTGGTCAAAAGATGCTGGATTATGAGATTTCAGAAGTGAGAATCAAGGTATTTATTTACATGCATGTCATCGGAATATAAGAATTTTCATGGGGTAGATTTTGGTACCAATAGGGAGTTTGGTGGGGAGGGTTCCCTGAACCAAAAATTCCATAAGATTTGTTGTGGTTTCCACCATCCATCGTATGTGAAGTAAAAATGGTCTAAAAATAATTACACCAAAAATATAAATGCTTGCTTCCCTAAGATGCATTATGTTTATGATGAGGATGGATACTTTCGACTAAAATAGGAATTGTAGGAGCAAGAGTGGTGTTCCTTCAACCAAACAGTGAAAAAGAAGAACTCCCTACAAGTAGGTTTGAAGCTTGAACAATACTTTGAAATCTAAGATCTTGTAAAAGGATTTTGACTTGTAAAGGAACTAGAGTATGTAGGAGAAGAGCCCACAAATGGAGAAGGAGGAATATGTCCCCCATACCAAAGAAAACATTGAACAAAAGGAGCGAAACTGGTAGGATTATTTTGAAAATTTTGAAACAAATGGGAGGGTGCAAATGGTACAATAGGTATCCTAGTAAGAACTACTCTAGAATATCTAGTAGTAGGTCCTACAAATACAAGAGAACCAATAAATTGATTACTAGGTGAACCTGAGGTTACTGAACTGAAGTTTAAAGACACTACTAGTGCATACACATAATGAGAACTAGGTATTGGTACACTAACATGAGGAGGGAATAATACTCCTGATAGCATAGCTATCATGGGAGTGTAAATGTCTCTCAATCCTCCCCCCATGTTATCCATAATGAAACTTGAAGTAGCCCTATATGCACTAATCACAAGTTGTACTTGCACTACGACTAAATATTTAAGATCAGTTAAGGGTGGGTTGAAATTCCTTGTAAACTCCTCAACATGCAAATGTTCAACCTCTAATGTATGAGGGGTAGGTGTAGTATGCTTGATAAGCTCAGGCTCCCCAATAATTTCGCTTATCCTTATTAGTTTGAAATAACCACTTGTGATGACACGTCACCTTTGAAGTGAAGGTGGAGGCTCCATGGTGAGTGGGGGAAGGTTTTTCAACCTCCTTGAATTATAGAGACTCTAATCCTCGACAAATAATGACTAAAATAAAACAAACCTAAAGGCCAACTAAAACACAAGCAACTCAAACAACACACCACTAGAAAAGTACCTAAGTATATGTTATCAACCTAAATGGCACTTCTTTGTCCAAGTGTTGACACTTCATATGTTGGTACACAAAAGGACACTTTTGGATTGAAGGTTGCCTAAACTCTATAGATGGGCATGACATGAAATGCATTCACTCTCCAACCAGCTTGCCATTTTACTTTTCTATGTGTGGATTGACATACGTGACTATGTCCATTGAAACTCGTGTACATACGCGACTATATTCTTTGAAAACCTGTGTATTGTATGTGACTGTGCTCATTGCAACCAACGTACAGATCTGTACACGGGTTTCCCTTAAAGAAACTTATGTGTCATACGTGGGTTTCCAGTATCAATAGTCGTGTAGACATCCATTGGACATTAAAAATAATAAAAAACGATTAATGGAGATTTTTTGAGCCTTAATCATTAACCAACTCAACTGTCTCAACCTCCTCAACCTTCGAAACTGCTCTATTTCCAAAAGTATAAATAGAGGCCTTGGGGAGGGCATTAATAGAATCAATCTTAGAGAGCAAAGTTATGCTAGTGGTATTACTTCAGAAGTCTTTGGAGCAGCAGAACTCAGAGTCCTTTGGTTGCAGAGGAGTCCTTGTCTTAGGCGTTGTGTTGTACACTTATCTCATTCACTATTGTTAATAAAGAGAATTCTTCTTCCAACTTTGTGTTGAGTCTCTTTCATGTATCATGTTTGATGAATATTTTTGATTAAGTACTCTATATATTGTTCATCTAACCTATTATATATACATGTATAAGATTGTACTTGGAGAATTTGCTCTTTGTAGGTGAAGGAGGTGCATCCTTGAAAGCTTTTGGAAAGAAGTAGAGCGGGAGAAGACAAAGCTTTGATCAACCGTCGATAATCGGGCCCGAGTCTAACATATCTTCCTATTTCCTTTCTGTACTTTAAATCTGATTGTTTGCAAGTTTTAGAAGTACGTTGGTAACCCAGAACCTAGGTTACAAGGGCATTTATTCCTGAACAACAGAACTGGTGACTCTGCTAGGGAGCCCAGACTGCTGTGGGTTATTTCTGCAGATCAGTGACTAGTATTTGCCTTGATTTTATGTGTGGTGTCTTGTCTTGGTTCATGCTTAGAGTGGTGTCTGAAGACCTTGTAATTTTTTCTTTTTATTAGAAAATTTTATACCTGTACGCGGGTTGCTCTTACACACAGTTGCGTACAGAGGCCTGCGTATGCGGGTTGCTCTCTAGGACAGTCGCGTACAGTACGCAGGTTTCCCTTGTACACAATTGCGTACAAGCTTGAGCTTTAAAATTTTTGGGTTAGGGTTTGCTTGTCCTTGTCCCTCTATAAATTTTGTTTGCTGGTTGGCCTTCTTTATAGACATTTCATTGTGAGTTTGATGACCTTGTTAGCCATACCTTGTGCTTTCTTGTAAAGCCCTTGAGTCCTTATTTGTTTGGATTGTTTTTCTATTAGCAACCTGAAGTGGATTTTCCTGTTGGGTTATAGGTTCAAGTGTTGGTTGTCTAAATCAGTGATCAGGGTTCTAGGCACTGTATATCCCATTCTATTTTCGGATAGTATTTGGTTTTCCACTTGCCTTTGTGTGATCTCAGTGATTTCCTTTCATTGTGTCCGCCCAAGCTAGGGTTCCAAGTCTTCCTTAGGTGGTTGATTTTTGGTCTTATTAAACTGTTTAC
>LPNX010093996.1:46877-57892 GCA_001517045.1 Pseudotsuga menziesii | reverse complement strand
TTCAAGCATACTCAAGTTTTGTGCATTTAGGTGCATAGTAGTCTTTGAGCATTTTAAAAAGTGAAAAGAAAACATTTAGAAGCTTTTGCATTTGATTTTCCATAAAGTAGTTTTATTTTCAGTTTTTAGAATATAATCTCAAAAAACTACAAAAAATATAGTCTTAGTGTTCTCTTTATTGTTGCATTTTCATCAATTTACATTTACAAAGAAAAAGAAAGCTTGTTTTTTTAGTGATAATTTGCTTTGGAAGTATACACCTTTGCTTTTTATATTTCTTATCGAGTCAAAAACATCATAGTCTTTCACTCCACTTGCCTTCTGAGTAAAAATAGCCCTTAAAATGAACGCAATAATTAAAATTTATTAGTAATTTTTATTTTTTAGGGCCATACACCTACTAGCTTAGGATAGACTTGTGGGATAGGAAGTTTAAAGTTCCCATAAGTATTTAAATTCAGACATAGTGGGATAATCGATAGGTAAATCCTTCTCTTTATCGATAGTATCTAGGAAGCTCCTCTCAAACGAGAGTCAAGCATGAGGCCGCGTGGAGGTATTGGACTGAGGAGATAACCCTCCGATTCCTTGTCGAAACATAAATCAATATTTTTACGCATATGGGGATTCTGTCCTAGACAGAGTTTTGGGCTCAGCTACCCTACCCATGCATATGAATCAAACTTGCGACTGTCCCCCTAGACTGTTGGTATAGTTAAGGTAGCCTCTAGTCTCTTGACATCTAGGGTTCATACATAGGTAAATCGGAAGGCTATTTTTGGTCCACTTGGGATGGGCTTGGAAGGTAACCCTTGTTGAAAGTGTAGAAGGGTGGTGGGTGATTCCTCCGCTTGTGCCTAAGAACCTCTTCAAGGATGCCAAGTAATTGTTCTTCAGCTTTCTTTGGGAAATCATATCTTTTACCCTTGTTGACTGTTGAGACTTTAGGATTTTTCGTAGTGATTGCTCTGTGGTTTGTCTGTGTTTAGCCAACCTTAGGGTTTGAAGTGTCAAATTTACAATCATGGAGGACCAACCTATTAGAAGGTCACGAAGGTTGAAAAACCTTCCTCCTCTCATCACATTGGAACCTCCACCTCCACCTCAAAGGCGGAGATTGGACACATATGGTTCATTTGAACCGATAGGAGTAAGTGAAGTTTCGGGTGAACTAGAACTTAGGGAAAACTGTTTTGATTTTAACACAGTTGAGATAGAAGCTTGCAAGCTAACGAGTTTGCAAGGAATTTTAATACACCCTTGACTGACTTAAATGATCTTGTGATCGTCCAGGTTCGTCCTTTTGATCCACCCATTTTTGGTGTCCCTGTGGGCAGGATAATGTCTATTGTAGGAGAAAGATCTTTGTTTTCACCTCAGCCACTCCGGCTGAAGGGGTACTACCTCCCCCAACAAGTGTCCCTAGATCTAGTATACCTACTACGCCCTTAACTCCAGCGAGCTGGGTGGTTCAACCACCAGGTCCCATAAGCCTAGCAGGTGCTTCTAGTGGCATGGTTATTGGGATTCCTAGTATACCTATTGTTCCTTCCTCCTTCACACACACTACCCAGAGTGGTCCAGTAGGATCCTCGGCTTTTGTCCAAGGATTTCCTCGGAATGGGGGGAATATTCTCCCATCCACTCCATACGTAGGCCCATCACCCTCTTATGTAGGAGTGTAGTTTGGAAACACTAACCCTTACATGCAAGTTTTTCAAACTCCGGTCTCGGCCCCGTTCACAAGCTCTCCCTTTTCGTTGTTTAGTGGAGGGATACCTACTCCTGTTTTTCAAACACCAGTTTCGACTGGGACGGCCAGAACCTCTTATACTGTACCTACCACCCATAATCCTGTGGCTTATGGATGGAATCCGTTCCAAAGTAACCGATCCACTTCGCAACAGGCAGTAGGGGGCAACCCCACCTTCACTTATGGGAATTTGGGGGCAAGTCCCTCTAATCCCCATTCTGGGATTTTTAGTTCTCTGGTTCAACCTAAGCTTCCATTCCTGGCAATGTTAAAATTTCCAGATTTGTCTAAATTGATGAATGACCCGGTGAGGCATGATCCCTACTAGCCACCTGTCCCCACCAAATTTCCCTCAGACATCCCAAAATTCGAAGGCAAAGTTGGTGAAGATCCCGGGGCTCATGCCACCACTTTTCATTTATGGTGTTCTTCTAATTCACTGAATGAATATTCAGTTCGGTTGAGGCTGTTCCAAAGAACCTTGATGAGTATTGCAACAAAATGGTACATTGAGTTGCCTTCTGCTGCATTCAGTAGTTTTTGGGACTTGGCTAATGCATTCCTTATCCACTTTCAGCTTCCGGCTCAATACGATTTCGGAATGGACTTGTTATCTACCTTCTGGCAGAACAAAGCTACCCATGTCTCAGATCACATCCAAGAGTGGAGGAGGCGGAAGAGCCTTATTAAATCCACTATTCCTCCTAAGTTTTTATTAGAATGGTTCCTTAAATCATTATTGCCTTATATATCTAAGGACGTATCTACTTCAGGAGTGACGAATAAGGAAGAAGCTATCCTCAGGGCCCAGTAATTGGATTTGATCTACTCTCAATCTAGGATCTTGTATGAGATTATCCCTGAGGCACCGAGGCCAACTCATGATGCAGAGAAGCCTAAGCCTGGACCCCATGCCGATGGTGTGGTTGGGTCCATTAATTCTCCCACTGTAGAATATTTGGCCAAACAGCTTCATCAGCTATCCATTAAACATTCTATGGTGGAGGCAGAAAAGGCTTCCCCCTCACCCCAAAATGCAAATGTTTTTGCACAGACCTCTCAGAAGGGGAATCAGTAGCCCGGTGGGAAGAAGAAGAGAGGAAAGAAAGGGGAGGGAAATCAAAACAAGTAGAAACCCACAAATAGTGCTAATGGGGGAAATAAAGAAAAGAAAAAGGTGAAATTCCCATGTAATTTGTGCCATGAGGATCACCTCACCCATATTTTTCCCCTTATGGAACAAGCCCAAAAGCTGTTAAAAGCTCAACAACCGGCTGTCCTGAAGGATCCGTTTCCCCAAGGGCAGAATTCTGCTTCACTTCGAATGCAGCAGGGGGCACTCCAAATGCCCCTGACCACAACTATATCAACATGGTTCGATCTTCAACTTTGCTATAGACCAAGAATAAGAACTATGAGAAAGAGACCTTTGAGAAGGGTAAGTCTATAGGTGAAACTTCTAACCCTCTCACGATCGAGAAACTTGATGAAACTATGCCTAAGATACCGAAATGTGTCTTTAAGAAGATCTTGCATAATCCTAATGCTAGGGCTACATCCAAATAATCCGTGGTTGAAGACTTAGCCCAGACACCTTGTGCAATGTCGGGTTTAGAGGTGTTACAGAGTTGTCCCGCCCAGTAGGATGCACTCTTAGCAGCCTTAGGTAGTATGGACTCATCAAGTCTCATGGAGAAATTTCACTTGTCTGATGTCAAAATTTGCCTACCTTACCATGTAGCCTTATCAATAGATGTCATCCATGGTGGAAAGACCATTGGAAGGGTAGTTGTTGATGAGGGTGCTTCTACATGCGTTATGTCCTTGTCATGTTGGAAAGCTCTTGGATCCCCAGAGCTGGTCCCGTCAAACACTCTACTTACTGCTTTCGACGAAAGGTCATTCCCTCTACATGGTATCCTACCAGATTTTGAAATTAAGATGGCATGGAAAGTGGTGTGTGTTGAGGTGGAGGTGATTGATGCACCTTTGGACTACAATTTGCTTTTGGGAAGAAGCTATACTTATGCCATGTCTGCTATTGCATCGACCATCTTTTGGGTGGTAGTTGCTATAGCTGATTTTACCACACCAGGTGAATCACACTTGTATGGCCTTCCCCTGTCCCTCTACAGACTCCTTAGACCCCCTGGACTATTTTTTGTCCATTGATGTTTCCTAGACCATCCCTATAAACATGTGAAAATTGATACACGCGACTTTTAAACCCCTTATCGTGTATATACACGGGTTTGACCCCTAAAACCGTGTACATCAGGATGTGTACAAAATCCAAATCCTTTTGGAGTTTTCCTTGACATGGATCTGACTCATTTGTCTCCTGGCCTTCCATATGCCTTGAGATCGCTCGGATTCAACCTTTCATTACCCCATTGAAAATATATATAAGGAACCCTTTGGATACATTGAAGGCATAAGGGAATTGAGAGAAAAGAAACTATAGTCCATTGTTTTTGGAACTTGTGCTTGAGTCTACATCCCTTTGTCCCTTGGAGCACTTTTGTGTTCTTCCCAAGCTTTCCTTTTTCTTGTGAGCTTGCTATTGAGAGATGGAGGATTGAGGTGGTGGAGGCCCAAGTGGGGGATTCAGTTTCTCCGATTCGCAGACATTCTGATAGAGGTTGTATTCATTGTAATTTCTAATTTTATATTAATAGAAATATCTTTTCCTGTCCAATAATGTATGTTTGAATGAATATTTTATCCATGGATGATTTCAAATGCTTATACATTGTTGATTATATATGCTAGAGTAGATCTAACACCAATATATAGTGTGCTTGTCTTGTTTACTTGTTGTTGAGGAAGTGATTCATCAATTCAAGCTAAAGCTGGAAAGCTCAACGGGGATCTACTTCAACCGTTCGGAATAAGGTATGAGGTCTGATCCTTTCGTGTTAGATATTTGATTTCTCTTGCATATTGGAAAGGATTGATTTCTGGGGTTAAGCTGTCTATTGTGGTACCCCAAGCCATAGGAATTTCTCTCCGTAACAGAATTGGAGACTCTACTGGGGAGTTCCTAGTAGTTGTCCTTTGGCAATTTTCTATCGGCATTCAATGACTTTGAATTGCTCTTATTTCTCTGTTTCTATGTCGGGTCTGGGGGCATGTTTGCATGGTAGTGTCTGATTGGTGTGAAGTCTATCTTAGCTTATCTATTTGCCTTTATTTTTATGCACCTTTCTTCCTGTACACGAGTTTTTAACTCACAGTCATGTATATACGCAGGTTTCACTGCTATTTCTGCGTACACACGCGGGTTTACTGCGAACAGTCACGTATGCCCTTAGTTTTTCCTTCTAGAGGAAGATTGATTGTTGCTGGGTGAATTTGGATGATTGTTGAGTCTCCTTTGATACTGCTAGAGTCTGTATACACCTCTATTTCTGACCAGAGATGATTTTTTTAGGGTTAAATTTCTTTTTTGAAGAAAGTTCTTGTCATTGCATTTTCGATTTTTTGTTTTGGGATTAGTGCATTAGATTTCTTTTACCTTAGTACTTTGCTTGAGTGCCGCTTGATTGTGCTTGCAGAGTTTGGGGGTTGTAGAATCATTCTTTTGCTTTAATATCTCATTTTTATTTCAAAAAATCCATAAATATTTGATTATCATTATGCATTGCATCTTGCATTTTGCATAGTACTTGCACTAGATTTGCTTCGAAGTATTAGTCAGGATTTCATATAGGAAAGCTTGCATTTATCATTTGAAGAAAATTGTACATTTCACGTAGTAGCATACCCTGTTTTTCATGGACACAATGCATTTGCATTGATTGTTAGGTGTGCATTTTGCTTCATGTTGTGTCATAACGCCATTAGTTGCACGACCATATACCTCTTTTGTGTAATAAAGCGAATTAAAATCAACGCTTAATTAAAATAAACTACACTATTTTATTTGATAGAGTTCACCAACAAGATTAGGTTTTAGGGTCTTGGAATAGTTCATTGTGATTAAATTCTCCAAGACCACTAAACAACAACATGTATGTGTCTGTCCAGGTGAGTGTGTGAAACTCCTTCGTATAACCAGTGTTTCTCAGGATCCTCCTCTCAAGAGGGAGTTAAGCACGAGGCAGTGTGAGCGGTTATTGATTGGGATGACCCCTAGTCATAACTGAGTAGCACCAGAGATATTTCCAGGATTGTATTCATATCTGGGGGCTCTTTCGAGAGTTTTGGGCTTTTTTACCCTGCCCATACGATCAATCCCGCTTGCGACTGTTCACCTGAGCATTGATTATATTGAGGTGACCTTAGTGGCATTACCTAGGATATCGAGGGGGTACTCTGCAGGGGTTATTCTGTGGGTGTATCGGCCAGGTTGGGGTCGAATAGCACAGCCGCTTTACGCGTTGAAGCTGAGGGCCACAATAATTGGTTACGTACCTCCGCTTGTTGTGTATGGGAGTCTCAAGCCTCTCCTAGGAGAGACATACCTGCTTCATTCGAGAGCTCACTTATTCTACCCTTGATTTCTTGTGTTTGGATTTAGATTTTATTGGTGTATGCTCTGTGCACGTTAGCTTGCCTAGGGTTTGTGTAATTAGAGAGTCTTTTGTATTTTTTGAGTCATTGTGGATTTGGGTGCGGCTCCTCGCCATTCACATTGTTTAGCAGGACTTCTGCCTTCTACATATCCTCCTCCTTTAGGAGAGAGATCTAGACAGTCTAGGTGGACTACTTCACACATTGATTCACACATGATGGGAGACCATGTTGAAGGTATTCCTGAAGCACCTTCTCCCATTCAAGTGGAGGATGGGGAGTTTACTCCTACTTATGATCCTTCACCTAATTTGACTGAGTTAGGTCCTGTAATTTCTGAGATAGGTACTTTTCATGATAGACCTACTTACTCTAGTGTTGATCCCCCATTGACGCATCACCGGAATGGAATGCCGAAAGATCATGAGACTCATTTCGAACCCTCAAGCACTAGTTATGGTATGTCTAGTTTTCCCACACATGATTTAGCATTTCATGTCGAGTCTGAGTTTGAGCCTAACACTACGCCTGGGGGCACTCTCATTCCTTACCATGTGGAGAGGTTTGGGAGCACAAGTCACATTGCACCTTCCATCCTAGCAGTGGAAGCTACATCACATATTCCTGCTAGGCCTAGGGTTAGTGATCCTATTAGGATACCAGATCCAAGATGAGTGACTATAGGGAACAACACATACATAATTTCACAGGTCCCTTCATCCTCTATCCCTAGTTATTTGAATATTCACCCTTCACCTCATTCACGTGGTCCTTCGGGCTGGAATGTTGCTACAAGTCATGTCCATACTGCTGCTTCTCGACCAGTTGTGTCTTAGGTTCAAGTACCACCCATTGTTTCGGGAGGTCATGTTCATACTTCTAGAGGTCATGTTACTACTTCCGGAGCATATATCCCTACTTCCGAAATGTATATTCCTACTTCCAAAATGTATATTTCAACTTCCAGAACGTATATTCCTACTTACGGAGTGTCTCATGGGCACCTCATGGGGAATCTCATGCGATGACTTATGGACCTTATTATGGGATGCAGTATGGATAGGGTTATCCACCTTATGGGTATGGGTATCAACAACCCGCTTGCTCTCCAACTTATGGATTTGTAGCACCAAATAGTCAAGGTACACCACACTATGGTGCTTCCATGCCACCCTACATGGGTCAAATGCGAGGAGGGAACTATGGCCAAGCATTAGAGGAATTTTGGGGTCTAAAATGGGCCTCCTAAGGAAAATAATAAAATAATAGTTAAAATAATAAAATAATAGTTAAAATAATAAAATAATATTGATTAATTTTGGAGGAAGAAAGAAAAAAACTACTTTTTGTGTTCGTATTTTCGACATATCTCCCTGTGTTTTTACTCAAATTTCGATCAGGAGAGCTCGTTGGATGCAGAATTTGATTCAGCATCCAACGAGTACCCACACTGCATAATTTTGACGGACCCCGCTACCCCAAAAATAAGAAATACCTGAAAAAATGTGATGATGATGTCATCATCACATTTTTTCAGGTATTTCTTGTTTTTGGGGTAGAGGGGTCCGTCAAAAGTATGCAGTGTGGGTACTCGTTGGATGTGGAATCAAATTCCGCATCCAACGAGCTCTCCCGATCAAAATTTGAGTAAAAACACAATGAGATATGTTGAAAATACGAACAAAAAAAGTAGTTTTTTTAATGACAAATATGTCAATTCAACCATTATGGTTGACTTATTTTATTGAAATTCGATTAGTTCTTGAATTCCAACTCACAAAAACCTATTTTGGCACGTTTTCTTATAAGGCCCATTTTAGACCCCAAATTTCCTCTAATGGCCATGGTGGTTATGGTAATCAGACCTATGTGAATCAGAACTATTAGGGAGTGGTCCATCGACCTACTCATCCTAGGTTCCCTTTCCTCGCAACGCTAAATCTTCTTGACTTGTCGATATTGATGAACGATCCTATAGCTCATGACCCGGCTTGGCCGGCTGTCTCTACTAAGCTTCCCTCGGACATACCCAAATTCGAGGGCAAACCGGGAGAGGATTCGAGCGAACATGTTACTACCTTTCACCTATGGTGCTCTTCAAATTCCTTACACCAATATTCGATTCATTTAAGGCCGTTTCAACGCACCCTTACAGGTCCTGCCACAAAATGGCATATAGAGCTACCTAGGGGGGCATTCGCTTTGTTCGATGACCTAGTGATGAATTTTCTTAACCGCTTCCAACTACCAGTACGTTACGACATTAGTACGTAACTCTTGTCGACATTTCTGTAGGATAAAGCCACGCATATCTTGGACCATATCCAAGAGTGGCGTAGATGGAAGAGGTTGATTAAAGCCTTTATACCGCTGGAATTCCTCCTCGAATGGTTCCTCAAGTCGTTATTGTCTTATATAGCGAAGGATGTTTCTACATCTGGAGTACAAAATGAGGAACAAGCCATTTTTAGGGCGCAGAAATTGGATTTGATTTATGCTCAATCCGGTTTGTTATATGAGATCATTCCCAATGCTCCATGTTCTAGTTTTGACCCCAAAGTTAAACTTGGACCACATGCTGATGGCATTGTTGGTTGTGTGAGTGCTAAACCTGCGGATTTGGTTGTGAAACAGGTCATTCAATTGTCAATCAACCAATTTGCTTCGGGACAAGCCACGGCTTCGTCTCAACCCACCCAAACGACGAGTGTGCTTTCAGTACAATCGTCGGACAAGAAGGGTAACTAGCAACCCAAAAGGAATAGAAAGAATGGTAAGAATAATCGTAAGGGTGGGAATAGGAATGAAAATTCTAATACTAATGAAAAGAATGCCTGTAATGCTAGGGGGGACAAGCAACCTAAATGTAAGGTTAAATTTCCTTGCAAGTTGTGTAAAAAATATCACCTCACTTGTTCCCTCGTATCGATGAAGCCTCGAGATTCTTAGCATAGGGCCCAGCTGTGCTGACTAACCTTTTACCTCACAATCAAAACATGAACTCGATGACCCATGATTAGTCTGGTGGTGATCAAGATCCACTGAAGGGTAGTGGTCATGGTTGCATTAACATGGTGTGTGCTGCGAAGGTTGTGACCCGTGCGAAGGACTATGGTTCGTCACAACCCAACCTAGGAAAGGAACCTGATCCACTAGGAACTCCTTTGTGTATTGAAAAACGTATGGATAAACCTGAAGTTGCACCTCACATTCCTAAGGGAGTCCTTAAGCATTCGGGGCACAATCCTAATGCCTGAGCTACCCAGAACTATTCTGTTGTCGTGGATTTGGTCCACACTCCTTGTGCGATGTCTGCACTAGAAGTACTTCAGAGTTGTCCTTCGCAAAGGAAGGATTTTCTTTCTACCCTTGGTGTGAATGATGATAATTCTTCCTCCGTGATTAAATTTGAAAACGCAGGACTTCAGTATCGCTTGCCTTACTATGTGTCTCTTTTGATTCTTGTAGAATGTCTTAACATGAACTTCAAGTGCACTGTGATTGACGAAGGTGCTGCTACTTCTGTGATGTCTTTATCATGTTGGAAGGGTTTAGGTTCCCCTGAGTTGTCTAAATCAGCTACCATGTTAACTGCATTTGATGGGAGATCGTTTAGGCCACACGGGATCCTTCCTTCCCTTAAATTCCATTTGGGAGGGAAGACCGCTGCGATAGAGGTCGAGGTGGTTGATGCTCCCCTTGACTACAATATCTTGCTGGGTAGGAATTGGATGTACAGTATGCAAGCTGTAGCTTATTCACTATTTCACATTGTATGCTTTCCATTTACTGGGAATATAGTTACGATTGATGTTGATTGCATGGGCAGACCCGGGTTTACTATAATTAATCAACAACACCCAAAACTCACTGGCCCTTTCGGCGACAGACCGCGAAGTGATATGAAGTCTCACCCGAAGTGAATCTAATGGGTTGGCCAAGACTCAAGTGTCTTGGACTAGGTTCTATTCATCCTACTTCTTCTCTCTTACTCTTGCGCGCCACTAGATCAACTAGCTCCGCGCATCGCACATCCCCTTCTGCTCGCAGGACTTTTTACCCGTGCGATGCTTAACCCCGCGCAAGTCACACGATTTCCTCTCGCGTCGCACAACTTCCACTTACTCACAATATTCCCAACCTTACCGCATCTCTGCGCACCGCGGATCACCCATCCTCTCAATGCTAAGCCCTCAGCTCGCAGTATCGCGCACCGCAGCTCCTCTGCCAATGCGATACCGCCTCTTTGCGATATCTTACCACTACGACTTTGCGCTCTTAACGTTGACTGTGTCGATGTGCGAAACTCTACTTCTTAGAAGTATATTGTGAGTAACTGGTCATTAGAGACTGACGTAAAGGAGTCTTTAAACAGCCTACTAAAATGCTTCAACTTATCTTTATCCTCTTGCATTATCATGAGCGGAACAATACATACATTCATCTACGGCAACTATCATTACATGCATAATAACCAGTAACAGTAAGCAAATACAATCACATTCATACAACACATAACATGCAGATTTAACGTGGTTCACCCCCGGGATGGGAGTTACGTCCACCAAACTGTGCTTCTATTATATATCTTGAGGGAAGTTAGCACAGTCTGTTGCACTGCATATGCAGCACGAGGTCTCTTCTAGATCTCTGGTCTATCTCTATGTTGCCTTTCTTCCAATATATCCTTCCCTCACTGTTCTCTCTGGATGGTTACATACAGACTCAAATGACTCACAGACAATTA
>LPNX010093996.1:0-37741 GCA_001517045.1 Pseudotsuga menziesii | reverse complement strand
ACCAATATATAGTATGCTTGTCTTGTTTACTTGTTGTTGAGGAAGTGATTCATCAATTCAAGTTGAAGTTGGAAAGCTCAACAGGGATCTACTTCAACCATCCAGAATAAGGTACGAGGTCTGATCCTTTAGTGTTAGATATTTGATTTCTCTTGCATATTGGAAAGGATTGATTTCTGGAGTCAAGCTGTTTGTTGTGGTACCCCAAGCCATAGGAATTTCTCTCCGTAATAGTAGTGTTTCCACACAAAAGGAAGTTGGTTACTATTGACCAACTTGATTTTACTTGAAAAGGCCGCATGGAGTCTAATGAGTCCACTGTGCCATTGGTTGATTAGGTCAAACTTGCTGCACAGAGCTTAGGGGATGTAATGTACGCATCATTGATGGGCACATTCGATCTTTCAGCTCTTATTAATTATATAGGTTCTACTAGTGTGGGAAAGTCCATTGCTAGGGTTGTCGATAGAACTGATCCTTGGGTCCTCCCTACCCACCATGAACATGAAGTGCACCTATAGGTAGTGGAAGTGGCTTACCAAGCTATCACCCAAACCACTATTGATCCCATTCCAGTCCCCCTCACAGTCTCGGAGGAACTGGAAGAAGCCTATCTGCCTACTTGGGTAGAAAAATATTTGCATTCTGTGAACTGCTTAGATATGGTTTTACCTTCTGATGAAGGAATTCTGGAAGCCATGTGTGGACGTGATAAGATCTGTGAAGGTCTTCATCATCGATCCTATTTTCTTCCAGAGCTAAACAGGATAGAGAATCAAGAGTTTCATATGAGACTGGCAGATGATGTTGATACACCCATCAACCCATTTCCAAGGGAAGGAATGTTTGCTGAGGGGAATATGGAAAATATTTCTGCTACCATCCCTATCAACATCTCTGCAAATCCTGACATTGTGGAAAATATACATATCGGCGCAAACTGCTCTCCTAAGGAGATTGTGATCTATACGTCCTTATTTAAGGAATTTTGCGACTTTTTTTCCTGGACATATAAGGAGATGCCAGGAATTGATCCATCTATAGTCGAGCACGAGATCCGAACATACCCTGACGCTAAACCTATTCAGCAAAAGTTGAGACCTATTAACCCGCATAAAGTAGCGGTAGTGAAGGCTGAAGTGGAAAAATTGCTGAAAGCTGGTTTTATTTATCCCATAGCTCTGATAGAATGGGTATCCAACCCTGTTCCTATTGATAATAAGTAAGGGACCATACGCGTCTGTACTGAATTCAGAGATTTGAATAAAGCCTGTCCTAAGGACAACTATCCCATGCCATTTATAGACCAAATTATTGATGCTTACACGGGAAGTGAAGTTTTTTCATTTATGGATGGATTCTCCGGATATAATCAAATTCAAATAAAACTAGAAGACCAACATAAAATTGCTTTCATTTGTCCTTGGGGTACCTTCACGTATAAAAAAATGCCCTTTGGATTGAAAAATGCTGGGGCAACCTTTCAGCGGGCAATGAGTTTTTCCTTCCATGATATCAAAGCCATTGTCGAACCTTACGTTGATGATCTTCCTGCACATTCTCGTAAGAGGATTGACCATCCAGATCACTTACGGTTGATATTTGAACGATGCAGATACTATAAAATCCGCTTGAATCCCCACAAGTGTGTGTTCTGTGTCGAGTCAGGGAGACTGCTCAGATTCATTGTTTCTAATAGAGGCATTCAGGTGGATCCGTTAAAAGTAGAGGCCATTGTAAATATACCTCCTCCTCGTTCTATCAGGCAACTTCAGAGCTTGCAGGAAAAGTCCAATTTTCTTCGATGTTTCATTGTAAACTATGCCAAGATTACCAATGGTTTCATGTGCCTGCTAAAACAGGACAACTCATTTGTATGGGATGAAACTGCACAACTTGCTTTCGAGGCATTGAAAAAAGCTTTGTTGTCGGCTCCTTTATTGCATCCGCTAGATTACTCTAGGGATTTTATATTGTATCTGGCCGTGTCCGAGTCGACCATAGGGGTAGTCCTAGTCCAGGAGGACAATAAGCTCCAAGAGCATGTCATTTACTATCTCAGTCATGTTTTAGCCGGACCTGAACTAAGGTACTCCCATGTCGAGAAGTTGGCTTTAGCAGCTATTTATGCTGTTCAGAGGTTACATCACTACATCCTACTAAGGACTACAAAGGTAGTGGAAGATGTTAATCATTTTCAGTATGTTTTGTCCCAGTGGATAGTTGGGGGCAAGTTCAACAAATGGATAGTCATTCTCCAAGAGTTTGACTTGGATTTTCAGTCCGCCAAATCTAAAAAATCCTTATTTTTTGCTGTGCTTATAGCAGAATTTCCAACGGAAGAAGATGTAGCTATTGAAGAAGACTCATTCCCAGATGAGCACATCTTTTTGATTTGCACCTCTGATCCCTGGTATGGAGATATACTTATCTATATCTATAGTTTGAAGTATCCTGCAACTTTCTCAAGGGAAGAATGACGTAAACTACGCCTTCATTGCAAGAACTACCTCATCATAGGAGATACTCTATATCGTAGAGGGGTAGATTCCATTTTTTGTTGATGTTTGACCCACAAGGAAGTGGAGATTGTCCTGAATGACGCCCATAGTGGAGCGTGTGGGGGTCATTTATCTGGGTTAGCAATGGCCCAAAAGATACTACGTGCCGGTTATTTCTGGCCCACGATCTTTAAGGATTGTGTGGAAGCCGTGAAGCACTGTCATCCTTGTTAGCTTTACACCAAGAAAATGCGGTCACATCTCGCTCTGTTATTTCCTATTGTCTCGGTGGGCCCCTTCATGAAGTGGGGGATTAATTACGTGATGTGTAACCCAGCCTCGGTTGGGGGGCACAAATATATCATTGTCGCTGTGGACTATTTTACAAAATGGGCAGAGGCAATGCCCACCTTTAAAGCCGACGAGGAAACCGCATCTTTTTTCATGTTCAATCAAATTATAGCACCATTTGGTATACCCAAGGTGATTGTCACTGACCATGGTAGTCATTTTCAAAATAGCATGATGACGAAACTGACCACTATGCTAGGATTCAAACAAGAACATTCATCCTCTTTCTATCCTCAAGCTAATGGTCAGGTCGAGGCTGTTAATAAAACTTTGAAAACTATCCTCAAACGTACTATTAATGTAGCCCATTCAAACTGGCATATCATGCTATACCCTGCTCTTTGGGCGTATCGAACTAATGTAAAAACTACTACGGGTTTCTCCCCCTTCCAACTCGTCCATGAAGTGGAAGCCGTTACCCTGATTGAATGTGAAATCCTATCTTTGAAAATTGCTATTCATGTGTTACCAGATACAACTGAGCTTGAAGAACATTTATTACATTTAGAACACCTTAATGAACAACGTAGAGATGTGCTGATAGAAAATCAAGCTCATAAAAATAGGGTCAAAATCCAATATGATAAATTGGTTAAGCCTCGAATTTTCTCTGAGGGAGAACTTGTTTTGCTCTAGGACCAAGACAAAGAACCCCTGGGGGGAGGAAAGTTCAGGTCTATGTGGTTAGGACCTTATATCGTGTCAAAAGTATTAAATAAAGGCACATATGAATTGATTGATTTTGATTGGAATAAGCTGCCTGAGCCTAGAAATGGGCTCTACCTGAAAAAGTACTATGCTTAAGCTTAACACTTTTCTTGAATTTTATTGTATGTATTTTTTTTATGTACACTAGTTCGTCGGTTTCTATTTTTTATACCATCTGCTGGTTGTTTCAGATGTCTTCCGAGAGGTTCGTAGGTTTTACTGATGGTGCTAGTCGCCACACTTGTAATCTAGCTTCAGCTGCATGGGTCATTTATTCTCTCTCAGGATAGTTAGCTGCCTCAGGAGGCGCTTGCTTAGGTCCTACTTCTAATAATGTTGCCGAGTATAGGGCTGTAATTGAGCTTCTATGGGATGCTTTGTCACGTGGTATCACCCAGCTCGAAGTCCGGCTGGACTCTCAACTGGTTGTTTCCCAGCTCAATCCAGCTTATCAGGTGCGGAACCCTATTCTATTACGTCAGTTTATGCAAGTTAGGTTATTGGAAAGACATTTTGAGTTCATTACATTCAATCATATTCCAAGGAATCAAAATTCATTAACTGATGCATATGTTAATTACATCTTGGATCGGCATTTAACACATTTTCAATAAAAGTATACAGCATACACATAAAAAACATTTGTAAATAAACTGAGTATATATATATATATGTGAATATTTGTCCATAGATAGGTCGAGTATCTGATCCTTAGATCCAGTCATAACTGTATAATATACAAAAAATATAAAAAATATGGATCAAAGTCCATCAAATGCCCTAGATCTAAGCTGGACCACCCTAGTCACTTGGACCACCCTGGTCCCCCCGGTCTCCCTATACTCTGGCTTCTTCAGCCTCTTTGGCTTCAGCAGCCTCAATAGCATCTATGTATACCAATATTGCTCTGGCTACCCTTCTCAAAAGGCGTATCTAGACAGGTGGTACTCCAACCAAAAAATCCTGCATGATGGTTGGGATGTGCTCAATCCGCAAGGTGGGTACTCTCTAGGTAAGCCTGGCCAGCTTCCCCTAAAGAACCCTAATCAGCCCCTGGTCTTATCCCAGGACAGGACGCACATACATGCGTGGATTCCCTTCAGGGCAAACCAGTCCAATATCTGCATTTTGACATTTTAAAAAGGATTAGAACTCATATACAAATGTATATATCTCTATATTTAAAATTCATAAAAAATTTTAAAAAAAATTGAAAATAAAAAATTACCTAACTCTCCCCATGCTCCTCCTAGAGGGAGGACAAGGTCTAGATCACCACGAAAATCCATTCCAGCATATGGAAACTACTCCAGTGATGGAAACTATCGCTCCCACCAAAAGTAGAATTCATCATCATAGACACTCTACACTGAGCCACCACCTCCCTGGTGGAGGAAGATATCTCCCCATCTACTCAGCATAGGCTGATGAGGAGAACAAACTGGTAAAGGTACTGCAGGGCTCAATCTCAGCACTCTCTCAAAGAAGAAGGCTACTATTATGCTAGAATATCCAAAATTCTTTCTCCTTCCTCTCTTGCAGCCAGAGAGCTATTTCTTCATAATTGGGATTACTCCTGAGCATCAATCATATAGGGCCCCTTGCATACAATCCACTGCTGGTCTCATCTGGTTCCATGTAGCAAGGTAAAGAGAAGATGATCCCGCAACCCTCACTATGGTACTTGTCAATACCTATATAGGAAGATCACGTATGTTGTAATGTCCCTGACCCTTCGACCGATGAAGAGGACGCTACCATACATCAATCATCTGGGCATCTAGCCCCATGAACATGAAGATACATACATATAATGTTCTAACAAGATTACTTAAAACATAAAACATACTACGATGCATTAATCATTTGTATACATAGCGGATGAAAAACAACATGCATTCATATACAATTCAACATTCATTATGTACATTATCATTCATCAATGGTAAATACGATTGCAGACATAAGTCAGGTAAGACAAAGCCACTGCGTGCATGCATCAAAAACAACTATTCAATCTTTAACACCGAAAAACAACTCCCTGAATCGTTCTTGGCCCTATCGTGGCCAAAATGATTCTACAGCGACCTACAACATCACACGGGAAAAACACAGTCTAACAATTGTGGCAAACAACAGCCCATGAACATCCATGAACCCACAACAGACAATCCCTAATGCAAATCGCTGGAGAACTTACACTGATCAAAATGGGAAAGGAACAAGCTCCCAATCTAAATGTGAGGGAAAACGACGCAACCCACAGAACCGCAAGCCAACAATCTGTGAGGTAGGGGAGAACAAACATCAATCAATGAATTACTGCCCCCTTTTAACTCCGCTCAGCATGAGGGAAAAATGAACAGACTCACGATCCAGATAGTGGATAGACCATCCGCAACCCAAAAGGCACGTCATGGAGAGAGAGCAGGTGTGGGCGTAGTAGTGGTTTTCATGCCAGCCAACAACTGCCCCAACTAACAACAAAATAACTAAGGTGGTGGTTGGATGAGACAAGGGAAGGTGAGCAAAAGAGTGGTGACACATGGATTTTTTCCCATGGCTCAAGATTCAGCACTCCCCCTCCTTATCCTTAGGAATCATGCCGCTTCTCAATTTGGTTGCAGAGAACATAGCTGGTTGGGTTATTTAATTAAAAATGCATAGTTACATGATGCCACAATTTAATATGTATGCCACATTTCCCGATATACCATTGGTGACATTTTCCATCTGAAACATAACATAACCAAATCCATGTTGGGGTCTTTGCCTGTAGATCCGCACCATGATTATTTACAATATATGTATCATGTATATTTAATGCAAACAGGGTCAAAACCGGGGTGTTACATTCCCCTCCCCCTTCAATAGCACTATCCTCAGTGCTTTACAAAATTTGAACAAAATGCTACACTGGTACCGCCTCAGTGTTCCGCAGAATTGAACAAAAATGGATGTGCCAATTGCATGGCATCCTCGAGCTCCCACGTAGCCTCTTCAGGTTCGTAGTGCTCCCATTGCACCTTTACCTGCCCTATGGCTCGGTTCCGGAGCATTGTGACCTTCCTGTCGAGGATGCGCATTGGATCAATTTGGAACTCTCCCTTGGGTTCCACCTGAATCATATCCCAATTTATCACATGGTTAGGATCATGTACATATTTATTAAGCAAAGAAACATGAAAAACATTATGAGCTCTAGTACTTGCAGGCAATGTAAGTCTATATGCAACATGCCCTATTCTTTCAAGTAATTCAAATGGCCCACAATATCTAGGTGATAGCTTGGCACAACTTCTAAGATTCAATGAACTCTTCTTTGATTTTACTCCGAGGTAAACATGATCCACAACTCTAAACTCTCTGTTCATCCTATGCTTATCTGCATAGCTTTTCTTCCTATCCTGTGCTACTTTCATATTTTGTCTGATCTTTACAACCTCTTGCTCCATTTCCTTGAGCAATTCTGGTCCAAGCACAACCCTGTTCACTGGATTATCTCAAGTCACTGGTGTCCTACATCTTCTTCCATATAAAGCTTCATACGGACTCATCCCCAAGGATTCCTGCTGTCCATTGTTATAAGCAAACTCTACCAAGTGTAAGTAATCTTCCCACTTGGTTGGTTTGTCCATCACGTACATGTGAAGCATATCTTCAAGCACCTGATTAACTCTCTCTGTCTGCCCATCTATCTGAGGATGGTATGCAGTGATGAAGTTTAGATTTGTTCCCAAGTCTGAAAACAATCCCTTCCAAAAATTGGAAGTGAACTTGACATCTCTATCAGAGATTATTGCATTCGGCAATCCATGCAATTTGAAAATCTCCTTCATGAAGATCTTTGAAATGTCATCAGTCTTGTGTGTATACTTTACCAGTATAAAATGTGCTGCTTTTGTCAACTTGTCTACCACAACCATGATGGAATCATGTTGTCTCCAAGTCATTGGCAATCCCGTAATAAAATCCATGGAAATAACTTCCCATTTCCATTCCAGAACTGGCAAAGGTTGCAACAAGCCTGCTGGATGTTGATGCTCAACCTTTACCTGTTGACATTTCATGCATCTTGAAATGTATTCAGCCATGTCCTTTTTCATTCATGGCCAAAAGTACTGCTTTCTAGCTGTAGCAATTGTCTTCTGGTACCCTAGGTGCCCAGAATACGGAGTTTGATGGATTTCATCCATAACAACTCTCCTCAAATCTGCTACATCTGGAATATGAATTCTGCCTTTATAAATAAGAAGTTCATCTTCTTCCAATTTATAGCCCTCATACCTCTTCTCAAGACCTTGCTGCTGCAATTTGTTTTTTACCTGCTCATACAATTAATCTCCGAAAACATGATTAACAATCTGCTGCCTCAAATCTGATTGGAAAATACTAAGAGATGCCACATGCATTTCCTGTACCTTCCTGCTGAGTGCATCAACTACCTTATTCTCTTTTCCCTTTATGTGCTTGATTTTGAAATCAAACTCACATAAAAATTCCAGCCATCTCGCTTGCCTAGCATTCAGAGTAGGTTGATCAAACAAATACTACAGACCACAATGGTCTGTCCTAAGCTCAAATCTTCCACCCATCAAGTAATGTCTCCACATCTTGAGAGCATGCACTATGGATGCAAGCTCTAGATCATGAGTGGCATATTTCCTCTCATGTTATTTCAGCTTCCTTGACTCATAACATATCACGTGGTTGTCCTGCATAAGGACTCCTAAAATCCCTTGTCCGCATGCATCGGTACACACCACAAAATCTTACTCTAGATCTGCACCCCTCAATACTGGTGCACTGGTGAGAATATTCTTCAACCACTGGAACCTTTCTTCACACTTCGAAGTCCATTTGAACTTTATCCCCTTCTTTTGCAAAGAAGTCATGGCATGTGCAACCTTGGAGAATCCCTCAATGAATCTCCTGTAGTATCCTGCAAGTCCCATAAAATATCTTACATCCATCACATTTCTTGGAGTAGGCTAGTTCATAATGGCTTTAATCTTCTCAGGGTCCACTGATATCCCCTCTTCTGAGACAATGTGACCCAAATACTGAATTCTATCTCTGTAGAAGTCACACTTGCTCAGTTTTGCATACAGCTGATGTTCCCTGAGCAATTGCAATGTCAATCTCAAATGTTCTTCATGTTCCTCCTCATTCTTGGTAAACAAGAATGTCATCAAGGAAAACAAGAAAAAAATTGTCCAAATACTGGCTGAATACACTGTTCATAAGGCACATAAATGTAGCTGGTGCATTTGTGAGACCAAATGGTACCACTACAAACTCATAATGTCCATACCTTTCCCTAAAGGCTATCTTATGAATGTCTTCATCCTTGATTCTCACCTAACGGTAACCAGATCTCAAGTCAAACTTGGAAAATACCTTTGCTCCTCTCATTTGATCAAAGAGGTCATCAATCCTAGGTGAAGGATATTTATTCTTCATAGTAACTTTGTTCAACTGTCTGTAATCAATACATAACATGAGTGTACCATCTTTCTTCTTTACAAATAGAACCAGTGCTCCCCAAGGAGACACACTCGGCTGGATATACTTCTTTTCAAACAACTCTTGTAGTTGCATATTCAATTCTAGAATCTCCAGTGTAGGGTGTCTTAGACATTGGTGCTGCTCCTAGAACAAGTTCAATGGTGAAATCAATGTCCCTCTTTGGAGGAAGCCTTGGAATCTCATCAGGAAACACATCCTTGAATTCCTGTAACACCTGATAGTCCTCCAACCTAGGAGTTTCATCTCCCGTTGGTTCCAGAATATGAGTTGCATACAACTGGAAACCTTTCCTACAGAACTTCTTCAACTGCATTGTTGAAACCCGTCTTACTAAAATTACCTTTGGAATACCCTTCACAACTACTGGGTTTCCTTCTTCATCCATGCATTCAAAAGTCTTGTTATAACAATCAAGCTTTACTCTGTGAGCTTCTAACCAATCCATTCCAATGAGAACATCATAGGAACCAAGCAGTAGAACATTCAAATCTACACAAGTGATCAATCCATTCATAATCAATGGAAATTTCTCCACTACTTCACTGACCTTTCTCTTAGTTCCAGTGGCTAGCTGAACTAACCAAGATTTTCTATGCTTTACCTTCTCAAAAGCACAAATCTCCACTACTCCAGGTGTAATGTAACTGTGAGTAGAACTAGGGTCAATCAAAATAGAAACAGATTCTTCAACAATCTTACCTGTAACTTCAACCACAATTGACTGATGATCTGCCTGGCGGTCCTCCAATGCTGCATAAATTCTAGGGACTGCTCTTGCTACTTGACCCACTGTTTCTGCTTCCTGAATTTTATAAGCTGGCCTTACACTTTCATTCTCAAGTGGAAAATTTCTGCACAAGTGGGGTCCATCACATTTCCAACATTTGAGTGGACCTTTATTCTATGGTGGCTCTTTAGGATTTCCACCTGTCACTCCAACTAGATTACTCGTAGCTTGGGATGGCTGCTTCTGTTGATTCCTAAATCTAGAAGGTTTGAAACCTTTCCTTCTTTGGTCAAACTTCTCATTCTTCTTGTCCTTCCATGCCTTATGGTAATCAGGTTTACCTTTGCTTTTCTCATAGCAATACTTATCCTTCCTTATTGCTTCTTCAAGAGTTCTAGGTGCATAAAACTCAATTCTGTCTCTATAATCCTGATGCAATCCACTCAGAAACCACAGGACCTTCAATTTTTCATCTCTGATGTACTGGATATACCTCAACAATTCCAAAAAATTATTTGTATATTCATCTATGGTCTGCTGTCCCAATCTCAGCTCATGGAACTCCTTAATCTTGTCATCATAATACCTGTCGGAGAGGTATTTCTGCATGAAATACTTCTTGAACTGTTTCCACTTCTGTTTCCTTTCACTGATCTTCTTTACTTGCTTGAAGTGTTCCCACCAAATGGATGCTCTTCCATTTAGATTGAATATGGAAATTGTTGCCTTCATGTTTCTTGAATAATCCTACATTTGAAAGTACTTCTTTATCCCAAGAAGCCAAGCTTCATCCTCTTGTCCAGTCTTTATCTCACCATCAAATGTATGAGGCTTAGCTTTCTTAAATTCATCCCGAGAGCAGTCCCTATGGTGTCTTCTTCTTTTCCTTTTATGAGAAGATGAAATTGTATCTCCACTAGATTCTTTAGAGTCAGATGATCCACTGGAAGTCCTTCTCCTCCTTCTAGTGCTGCTCTTACTGCCTTCTGGCCTTGATGTACCTCATCCGGAATCTATCTTCTTCTGTAAGTTTGTCAAACTCTAAAACATGGCAGCATTCAACTGATGCTGCTCTTCCTGGGCTTTAATCAAGCTTCTCATGGTGGCTGCAACCTCGGATGGTGTCTCTTGGAATCTCCTTCCATTAGACTCTATGTCATCATTTCCATTACGGACATTTTCTCCCATGGCATCTCCTGCATGCTTGTAAGAATCTCGAGCATCATATCCATCATGGGTTCTCATGACTGAACCACCTCTTGCTTTACCACACTGTTCTTCCTGGAATACTGCTCTTGGAGGTGTCTATAATTATGCAAATGTGTTAGTAAAAAACTGTTAGATACATACCATTAATATAATTCAAGACTACTTACCTTCCTTTTTCTGGAAATTCATAAAACAACAATTTTGCTAAAACACAGAATTTTCTCTATCTCTTGTTCAACTCTGTAATCCATTGACAGTCTACTGAAATCTGCTGAAATAGTTGGAATTTGTTGAGAAAAATTCCATTTAAAAAAAAAACCCAAAATTTCGTTCTCCTCATCGGGTCTCTTCCCTACAATTTTTTTGGCGTTTCGGCAAGCAAATCGCCTAAACTTCCGATCTGCATCGGCGATGTCAAGGATTGTTTATCAGGTCCTTTCTTCACTAACCTTTTGATGTGTTGGTGGGTAGAACATCTAATTCTCTCTGTTTTATCGGTGGGTGATTTGTCTAATTTCCTCCGCTGTATCGGATCTTCAGACCTCTAAGCTTCTGGACTGTTCATCGGGTCTTCTTCCCACTAGCCTTCCGACGTTTCGGTGGCTAGAAACCTTAGTTTTCTTCCAGAGTGTCGGGTTCGTAATTGTATAACAGTCTGAACTTTATCGACGAGAAACCCAACTAATCCGCTGCCTCAGCGGTCGGGCATGCTGTGCGTCGGGCGGTTAGTCTTCTCGACTTCCACAATGGCTACCAACAAACCTTCAAGGGTTTTCGTGGATCACAACTTGTCGACGGTCGAAGCAACTAATCTTTGTGGCATCAGCAAGATAGTTCCCTCAGCAGCCGCAACAACAGGTGGTACTCTCACTATAGTCTCCGCAGACCTTATACCCCATTGTCCATCGGAAGGACTAGCCACTAAGCATCGGTGACCTGAGAGGCAATACATATTTGATACGTCGACGATCGGATCCTTTATTACATTGGATGCATAGCCCGTTAGGCAACTGCAATGGTGGTTCATCAACTTTGATCCTTTTCCAATCGGTGGTTGGAGCAACATCCAGCTGTGGAATCGGACGGTTAGTCTCATAGACATCTGCAACAATGGTTTCACAACCCTTAACTTTTTACGATCGGCGTCCATTGACGGTCTCATTAACTAACTTCCGCCGATCGCTGATGGTTTCCAACACTTAGAAAAATATTGACAAAAATTTTCCTTTTATTCTTCCTGCGACACTCTGTCGGCTCCATCTTCCCCTATACATTGGCGTTCAAATCAACTGTTTGTTGCCGCCATAGTTATGTATCAGAACCCGAAACTACTATTCCCTAAACACCTCGGCATCAGCGAGTGGAAGGACTAATACATCAATGGAATAGTTCACTCAGCATCCGCAACGACGGTTCATCATCATTGAACCTTTTCTGATCAGCAGCCCGATCCCCTAATGATTTTTGATCGATGATTTGAAGCGCAACTTAATTGGTGTCGGTAGTCGGAACCTGTAACTGTCGGAAGCTTAGTGCTCTAAAATTACGCAACGGTGAGTGTGCGAACTACTAACACTTTTTGATGTTCATCGACGACCAGTACAACTAATATTTTCTGATGGCCAATGATCTCGTGCCTTGGAGATTTTTTTTTTTTGAAAATGTCCCACTTTGTCTTCTGCTGCATCGGCCATCAGAGAAACTATCCTCTATGGCATCGGTAGTCGGAGGCTCTAACCATTGGGAGAATAGTTTTTTAGGCAGCTGCAATGGCGGCACAAGCTCGTCTATCCTCTTCTAATGTAGTCACCAACCTTTTCACCGCATCGGCAACTGGATCATCTAGGCATCGGTGATGCGATGAACTAATCATCGCCGATCGCCGATGATTCCATTACTTTGTAAAATTTTGAAATTTCTCCTCGCGGCGGGTGAGCTTCAGACTAACACTTCCGCGGTGTCGGAGGACCTTTTCACTTAGTCCTCTGATGTGCTGGCGGTCGAAAAATGCAACATTTCCTCAATTTCCTTCCAATTACCATCCGTCGGGTGGCCTTCCCATGAAGGGCTGTGCTGCATCGAAAGAACTTTTCACTAAGTTTTTCGATGAGCCGACAATTTTGGCACTTAGAAAAGTTTTGTGAATTTTCTTGTCATCACCCATTTTCTCCTGGTTTCTTCTGGGCAGTAAGCAACCTACCTTTGTTAACTATTCTTTCATGGCCCTCTAAGGCCAAAATGCTGCAACATACGCTTTGTCACTACATCTTCACGGCCCATTCAGGCCCATGTTGCGACTAGAGCTCTGATACCACACTATAATGTACCCAACCCTCCAACTGGTGAAGAGGATGCTACCATACATCAATCATCCGGGCATCTAGCCCCGTGAACATAAAGATACATACATATAATGCTATAACAAGATTACTTAAAACATAAAACATACTACGATGAATTAATCATTCATATACATAGTGAAACCAAAACAACATGCATTCATATACAATTCATCATTCATTATGTACATTATCATTCATCAATGGTCAATACAATTGCAGACACAAGTCAGGAAAGAATACTTATCTTAATAAGGACTTGTCCCACAACCAGCTACCTCGCTGCAACATTCCACCCAACCATAGGCCCACGTGCTCCTTAATCTCTCAGCAATGCTTCCACCCCTGAGCCAGGCATGATTCCCCAAGGAATAAGGAACTAATAGGCTTACACATAGGTAAGGATAACAACACCACAAGGGTACACAGTTCATCCAATCCAACACAGTTGGGTTTATCAGGAAAACAACAGATCATCCAAGCCAACGAAGTTGGGTTTATCAGGCCATCCAGGAGCTGGGAAAGGCTAAATGCTAAGCTGGTGAGCTCATTGAAGAGCTAAGGACACCTACACCAGAACTAGCCTGGATTCTAGGACACCCACACACACCCAACAAAAGGAAATCAGTCCTTTCTCTGCAACGCAGTCCCTCAGACCCTGATCTCCCTTCTAGTGCTATTTAGGGGTTGTGGAGAAGAAATCCAGCCCACTAGCTCTGTTTGGGTGGTTCCCAAACCACCAAGTTTATCAAGCACATCAGGCCCTCATTCACCACTCCAATGAAGTCCGAAGACAAAGCCACTGCATGCATGCAACAAAACAACTATTCAAGCTTTAACAGGGGAAACAACTCCCTGAATCATTCTTGGCCCTATCGTGGCCAAAACGATTCCACAATGACCTACAGCATCACATGGGAAAAAAAACAGTCCAACAATCGTGGCAAACAACAGCCCACGAACATCCATGAACCCACAATACACAATCCCCAATGCAAATCGCTGGAGAACTTACACCGACCGAAATGGGAAAGGAATAGGCTCCCAATCTAAACATGAGGGAAAATGACGCAACCCACAGAACTGCAAGCCAACAATCCATGAGGTAGAGGAGAACGAACCCCAATCAATGAATTGTGGCCCCCTTTTAACTCCACTCAACGTGAGGGAAAAATGAACAGACTCATGATCTGGATAGTGGACAGACCATCTGCAACCCAAAAGGCACATCGTGGAGAGAGAGCAGGCGTGGGCGTACTAGTGGTTTTCCTGCCGGCCAACAGCTTCCCCAACTAACAATAGAATAACTAATGTGGTGGTTGGATGAGACAAAGGAAGGTGAGCAAAAGAGTGGTGACACATGGATTTTTCCCCATGGCTCAAGATTCAGCACTCCCCCCTCCTTATCCTTAGGAATCATGCCCCTTCTCAATTTGGTTGCAGAGAACATAGTTGGTTGGGTTATTTAATTAAAAATGCATAGTTACATGATGCCACAATTTAATATGTATGCCGCATGTCCCGATATACCATCGGTGACAATTTCTATCCGAAACATAACATAACCAAATCCATGGTGGGGCCTTTTCTTTTAGCTCTGCACCATGATTATTTACAATATATGTATCATGTATATTTAATGAAAACAGGGTCAATCGGGGTGTTACATATGTGTACAATAGGGATGCAACTCCCTCTCTTTTGTGTGCCTGGTGTGTAGTATATGTCAATGTAGTTCTGGACACTTAGAGGGTCACCGCCTCTGTCGGTGCCTTCCAGGTTTACTGGAGCCCCCCATCGTGATATACCGGTAATGAAATAGATATCCTTCGAAGCAATCTCCAAGGACTCACCTTACGGGTCAAACATGCCCAAATCATAATCCCAATAATTTATCATGAACTCTAAGAGGCGGACATTGGCCCGCATTAGTGATGTACATAAAATATTTAGGAACCCACTTGAACGTAAAACATTCATGGTGGGGTCATCATGGAGTGCTTCTTGATCCATATCTTCATGTTCGCGCTCCCTCCACTCAAGCACCATCTTCAAACCTAGTAAAACAAGCATTGAAAACCTTTAGTTTCATGTAAAATTTCAAAATTTGACCCTATATGCTTCTTGTTCACCTCATGCAGCGTACGCGACTGTCTAGTAAGGCATGTCGTTTATTGTACGCGACTGTCCTTCAGAGAAACCCACATACAGAACGCGTGTACGCGGGTTTCAATATAGCGAATCCGCGTACACAACATTCCTTTGTTGAGGACACTCAAAAATATAAAATTTGGGCTCAATTTTGAAATTTGCTAGGATCAAATTGAAGAGCTTGGGGTGTAGTCTTACCTGACACTTGTGGATTTGGAATTGGTCCACTGGATTGTCCACATCGAGCAATTGAAGGTAGAGGTGAAAACTTGTTTTTTATGGCTAAAAATCCAAATGGTGAGTTTTATTTATGTTTTTAAACTAAATATTATTTCTCAAGTGGGGTTTTCCCTATAGTTCATAATTCATCAAACTAATACTATATCTTTTTTCCTTGTGACAGGTTTATCATCGTTTACAAGGTGTTTTTTGCTCATATAGGATGGTTTTTTGTTACATGCATTTTGCATCTATACCTACTCCATCTTAAACTTAGCAATCAACATTTTAACCATGGACTATGGTATTGTTAACCATTAGCTCCTTTTCTTTACCATCATTCTTCCGTGGATATGGCTTTCCTCTCACGAGTATCCTCGTTTAGAACCTATGTTGTCTTTCGATACTCATGCTGCAGCTGTCTTAGGTACAAGGAAATCTTTTTAGCTATTTTTCACACCAAATGGAGCCTCATTTTGGTCTCTTTTTACAAGCTATTCCTTTATAGGACTCCCCACCCTTATGGAGTTTCTTTAGGCCCAGGTCTGACTCCTTAAAAACAGACTTGACTGCCGAGTTAACTTGTTCGTTCAAGTTCGTTAAGAATATGTAAATGGGCATCCGCATTGGTGGTAGGTTATCTCTTTCTCGGACCATGCGGAATAATACGAGAAATGATCACTCTCTTTTCTACGGAATGGAGAAGAGTATTCTCAGGCATAGGCTTATCACTTTTCTAGACCCGAGGGACTTAATTTATGGAAAATGAACACCCGGTATGAGCATATTTTTCTTTTTTTCGTGCTCTAGACCTAAACATGAAAAATATTTCGAGTGTAATTTATGTCTTTGTCATGGTCGTTAAACACTAAAGAAAAAAGCATCGATTTGATTGTTGTAAGCCCCATTTATCGTACTCAAATGGATCTTTCCGAGTGATCTTGCTTTCCTTCACACTCATAAAACTCAAGCTATATGTTTCTCTTGAAGGAGTGTTGGGTAGGTGGTAATTTAACCTTTTTCGGCCCTCCCTGGCTAAGTAAAAAAAAGGTTCATCTTTTCTTCTACGAAAGTTAAGAGAGTTCTTCTGTGGTATGTTTTATACTTTTTTGGCCTCAAAAGACTAAATTGGATGAAAAAGGACCCCCCTGGAGTCTTCTTTGGAGTTTTCAGACTCTCTAAATGTGAAAACACCAATTGAGCATGTACTAGTTTGGGCTCATAAAATCCATGAATTAGTGACACTATCAAGCATTATTCCCTCTTCTCTTTAAGCTTGTTTAAAAATGAAGAGAGATCCGAATTGACTTTCCTGGACTCGTTAAAATTTAACAGGGAAGGTAAGGAAGAAGTTTTCTTTTGGTTTTCAGTTAGTGGTAGCATGTCATCCTTGAACATAGCACCCTCTATTTTTTCCGATACTCATGTCTCAGTGTTAACTTTCAGTTCAGCTATTACTTCGAGTTTATTACTCCTCCTCTTATCAGTTCTACATGGGGAATCTGATCATGTCTCCTACATGACAGATAAGTACAGTTGTTCTATCTGTAAAGTTAAAAAGCTACCTTGGGTCATCTCCATGTCGTGCTCACTATTCATGGGCTTAACTCAATGTCTGATCTATATCTTGATCCCATCATTGTCGTATTTATTATCACTTGTGTCTCCCTTCCTTTACCCAGTTCCTAGTCACTCTTGTGCTCCATTGGAGGATCTATTGCCTTCCTTATCACAGTATGGTTCCACATCAACACTTTCTGACGACGAAGACATAGTGTTTTTGACGATCGTACCTCAGGAGTCACTTTCATTATGGGTGAACTCCTTTGCTTCAGTTGTTAATTATCACCTATTGATTGACAAACTATTGAATTTGCTCCATGTTTGACTTCAATAACATCTATTCACATGGCTTGGATTGTATTGGTTCTTTGGGATTGTTTATGAAGACCTTAGTTTCCTATCTATGGACTAAGTTGCGCAAGACTATGTTGTGCCTATTTACACACCTTCCAGATCTTTGAAGACTCATCATTATTGTATATTGTGGCTTCGCTCCACCTTTGTAATATATGTGGTCTAGTACCCGTACTATATGATGTACTCAAATATTGTAAACGAGATAGTGTTCCAGTATATTGAACATATCGTCCTCAGATATGACTTTGTATATGACATTATTATGTATTTGTTTTAGGTACTACCTCTGCTCCATTGGACTTCTGAGTTCTCCAAAGATAATTATTATAATGTATTTTTTCCATCGCTTCCCTTTGACCTCACACATTAGGGGGCATCTGTTATCAACCCAAATGGCACTTCTCCGTCCGAGTACCGACACTTCATATGTTGGTACACAAAAGGACACTTTTGGATTGAAGGTTGCCTAAACTCTATAGATGGGCATGACATGAAATGCATTCACTCTCCAATCAGCTTGCCATTTTACTTTTCTACATGTGGATTGACATACGTGACTGTGTCCATTGAAACTCACGTACGTACACGACTATCTTCTTTGAAAACCCACGTACTATACGCGACTATGCTCATTGCAAACCGCATATAGATATGTACACTGGTTTCCCTTAAAGAAACTCGCATGTCATACGCGATTTGCCATTATCAATAGTCGTGTACACATCCATTCAACATTAAAAATAATAAAACATGATTAATGGAGATTTGTTGAGCTTTAATCATTAACCAACTCAACTGTCTCAACCTCCTCAACCTTCGAAACTACTCTATTTCCCAAAGTATAAATAGAGGCCTTGGGGAGGGCATTAATAGAATCTATCTTGGAGAGCAAAGTTATGCTAGTGGTATATCTTTAGAAGTCTTTGGAGCAACATAACTCAGAGTCTTTTGGTTGCAGAGGAGTCATTGTCTTAGGCATTGGGTTGTACACTTATCTCATTCACTATTGTTAATAAAGAGAATTCTTCTTCCAACTTTGTGTTGAGTCTTTTTCATGTATCATTTTTGATGAATATTTTTGATTAAGTACCCTATATATTGTTCATCTAACCTGTTATATATACATGTATAAGATTGTACTTGGAGAATTTGCTCTTTAAAGGTGAAGGAGGTGCATCTCTGAAAGCTTTTGGAAAGAAGCAGAGTGGGAGAAGACAAAGCTTGGATCAACTGTCAATAATCGGGTGATTCCAACATATCTTCCTATTTCCTTTCTGTACTTTAAAGCTGATTGTTTGCAAGTTTTAGAAGTACGTTGGTAACCCGAGACCCTAGGTTACAAGGGTGTTCATTCCTAAACAATAGTATCTATACCAAGAAACCTATGAGAATTTGCTTCACAGTGAGATCTAGGAGCTAGAGCAATATTTACACTCAAATTATTTGACAAAATGTGCAAGAGAACAACAAAGAGATAGAAAATAGCTGGAATAACACATGTGAATGGTGATAATTACTGATGATATTATTACAATACATATTGTATATGTTATGGTACATATTTATAATACATTGGACAAAATTTTTGAGGCTTTGGAATCCAATTGGGAATGTACAAGTGTCATGGTGATATTTGACCTCAATCCCCCCTAGGTTGACCAATGGAGCCCCAGCTCAGCATAAAAATCCATGAACTAGGTTGTGAACATTGGTGAAGTGTCTTGGGGAATTAATGAGTCCAAGACAAGCATGGGTGAGAAGATAAAGGTGAGTGGGGGGCTCAATGTGGGAGTACATGCTCCTAGGAGAGCCAAAATAGGAAAAATACACCGCTAGTACCCCTAGTCAAACCTAGATCCAAAAAATAAAGGAGGTAGAAATCTAAGTCACTAATTAGGGTGCACATGTGCTGGATTGACCAAACTAGAGCACTAGAGGGTGTGTTAAAGGTATGAAAATAACCAGTTCACATCATGTATGAATTTCCCTAAGTCTAACCATATCAAATTGATGCATAGAAGAAAATGATTTTGTATAAGGTATAAACCAATGTAATAAGGATGGATTACTACTCCAAAACCCCTCCTTAATCTAGAATTATTAAAATTTATTCAAAATGATATATTAAGGCCTTGGCAACTAAGGCACAAGTCACGTTTTTACAACAAATTTTATTGATCCATGTAACCGAGGTAAGGAGGATTAAATCATGGGACAAAACCTCCCCTAAAAAATGGATATGAAAGAGATCAAAATGTCTTCATTAGGTCCTCTTATTCACTTGAATGAGATGAAAGAACAACTTCTTGGTGATGGACTTGGTGAAGATGTTGTGGATGCCAAGATCATGCATCAATGCATTAAAGTGTTGTAAACAAAGATAATATGGAGAGGGCCTTTGATGGTCATCATTTGATGATGGAGGGGAATCATAATATTTCCTTTTTATGCAAGCATAATCTGATATAATAGCATAATCAACCATGGAAAATATATCTTTGCAAACTCTTTACCAAATAACATCAAAAGATTCAACAAAATCTGCATTATGTGTAGCTTCCATATCATGAATAAAACCATGAATCTTTCTTCGAATTTGATGAAGCACCTTCATAACTCCGTAACAAAGCTCAAAATGATCTGAAATATCATAATATATTTCATACACAGTATAATATATTATAGGTATGGTGTCTTCATGAGCAAATGGATCCATAGGAAGAGAAGAGCGAGCAACTAGATCACAGTTGCAATTGAGTAAACCTGGAAAGTATCGGGACTTGAGATTTGAACCATGGGTGGTGAAAGAAAGTCCAGAAATATGGAACAAAAGTCCCATGAAGGTCAATTATATTTATTTCCAACCAATGAAATACATACAAGACATAACAACAACATATACAAGAGACATAGCATTGGAAACTAGGCAATTTTCTGAATTTCCAACTAGTGAACTTGAGGGTTGTTGGGCCTTTTGGTCATTAAATGGTTGATGAAATGAGTAAATGACTATAATAGGATGTATATAATCATTTATATAATATTTATAATCCTAAATGGAAATATCTGATTGGATTGGGAAAGGGATTTTAGAAGGAACATAAAAAACTAGTGAAAAATGACTAGTTTTGGGAGGAAGCTTTGGTGAATTGACTAGGGTTTATTCCAAGGAATGGATGGTGGATTCAGGTTATGATATATCAGAAGGTGAATCATAAATATATTTATCAGAAACAGAGAAAACAGAAATGGGTTTCACCCATGCACTCAATGCATGCTCAACCTTACCATTTCCTTGCTTGTGCTCACATCTTTTTGCAAATTCTGGAAGAGCAATATGATTATCCTCAAGGAGATTGGTCATGATGTCCATATTATTTATGAAGAAATTATTTTTTAATATGTGAATCTATGAAATAACCACATTTGATTCTTTCTCTCTTGTTTCTCCTCCTCCTAGATATCGATCTCCCATCAGTAGAACTGGAACTTTTTGAACTTGATTGCTTCTTCTCTTTCTCCTTTTGCTTCAAATATTTCTTCTTGATATGGGATTGATTTGATACAATTGAATCAAGGGATTTTAATTTGGATTTTATAATGGTACCCATTCGTATGATCTTTTCCTGATCACGAGTCAAATGCTCCATGAAATAGGCTAGTGCATGCATCTTTCAATTTCTAGTTGTAAGCATGCTTGAGTGGAATGTTGAAACATACACTGAATACTCAGGACCTAAGTTTGAAAGGATGGAAAATATAAGATGATCCTCTTTATTCTCTATGCCACAATGTTTTATATGAATTACTAGCGCTTTCAACTTGGTAAATAAGTCTTCAATGGTCTCCTAGTGGGCTGGGCTCAGAGAGACTAGCTTGTTCTCAAGCTGATGGCCTCTCATTTCATCTATCTTCCTGAATAATGAATCAAAATTGAGCCAAAATTCATTAGATGTGCCAAGAAATTTTATATGAAAGAGGAGTTCCCTCTAAGTGTTGAGATAGAGCATATCGAAAGCTTCATCAAGCCTATTAAAATACTTAACTTTATCCACAATAGAATTTGGCTTGAGTTCAGTCCCCATGTTGACCCAGTAGAGGCCCTTGGACCTCAAATGGATGACCATCTTGGCCTTCCATTCAAAATAATTGAATGGAGTAATAAATTCTAGAGTTTTCTTCATCCTTCTTGCGCAACCTATGACAAAAACGCTATTAACCTACAAGGAAAACACTCAAGTTTTCTGAAATATGTCCTAAACAACAGCTCAAACCTCACAAGATTTGTTTTCAGCTCCGACTAGCTCTGATACCATGTGATAATTTGTTTCACAATGATATCTAGGAGCTAGAGAAATATTCACACTCAAATTATTTGAAAAAATGTGCAAGAGAAAAACAAAGAGATAGAAAATAGCTGGAATAACACATGTGAATGGTGCTAATTACCAATCAGATTATTACAGTACATATTGTAGATGTTATGCTACACATTTATAATACATTGGACACAATGCATGAGGATTTGGAATCCAATTGGGAATGTATAAGTTCCATGATGAGATTTGACCTCATTCCACCCCTAGGTGGACCAATAGAGCCCCAACTCAGCCTAAATAGTCACGAACCAAGGTGTGAACATTGGTGAAGTGTGTTGGGGAACTAATGAGTCCAAGACAAGCATGGGTGAGAATATAGAGGTGAGTGGGAGGCTCAATGTGGCAATAAATTCTCTTAGGAGAGCCAAAATAGGAAAACTACACCACTAGTGCCCCTAGTCAAACCCATATCCCCCAAATCAAGGAGAGAGTGCTCCAAGGAAATAGTGAGGGTGCACATGTGCTGATTTAACCAAACTATCTCACTAGAGTGTGTGTGAAAGGTCTGAAAATAACTAGTTCACTTCTTGTATGATTTTCCCTAAGTATAACCATAACAAATTGATGCATAGAAGCAAATGATTTTTTCTAAGGTATAAACCAAGGTACTAAGGATGCATTACTACTCTAACACAACCAAATATACATTCCAAGGGAGAGTTTGGGATGATGAGGTCCCAGGAGTAACCAGTAGAGGGTGAATAATAGTTACCTAGGGTCCAAAACACAATAAATTTGGCGTAAGCATTTGAATCACCTAGTGGTTTTCTAAATATCTACATGGGGTTGTCTCCCATATCTATACCAAGTATAGTGGAAATAACCTTCCACCATCACTTGTGTAGAGCCCTATAGGTCAAGATACTACGGCTACCAAAATTTCAAAAATATTTTGATGGAACATTCGTCGGTCTAGTCGATGCACATGGGCATGGAAGCTAAGCGTGAAACTAAAACACTATTGGCACCACACACGACCAAAAGGTGGTACCGAATGAATCCATGAACGTGAAAAAAATATAGTGTTTGCTCAATTGAGTATTTGAGGGCTATCTCCTCAACTCAATCTCACATGACCTCATTCTTAACTCATGTGTTAGAAAATATTTATGGTTCAACCTTTTGCAAGATTGAGTTTCATGAATAATGACCACTATGTTTTGAGTTTAATTGTTGTGGAAAGCTTAAAGTTGAGCCCTAGGAAAAAACACTATCCTAGAGTAGTTGGCGTCATCCCTGAAAAATAAATATTACTAATATATTTTAAATCATTCAACGTTCTTTTCTTAAAATATATTTATTTACTCAAATGGGAAGTGGTCATGAAACTAATGATGTGTTTTGACTCAATAAGAAAATGAAATGAAAAATTCAAATGTAATGTTTTCACTTTATCCTTCCTTTTGAAAATGTAAAAGAAATCGACGATTGTGACACTAAAAATGTAACATTTCCTTTTTCTTTTCAAATATTGAAATATGTAAGTGCACCTAAAACTAATGAAAGTATCTTAGAATGCATAGTAAAACCAAGACTTGTTTTTTTTATAAAATTTTCTTTAAAATGAAAAAATGAAATGGACTATAAACACATGTATGATTTATATGTAAAAAATAAGTAATTCAGACTCTTAACTACATCCACAATAACATACCATAGACTAACTCAAGAGGCTTGACAACACCTCACCTGGATGACAAACTTGTATAAAAACAAATTTAATAACCTTTGGACAAGAAAGTTTGGTCAACAAGACTGAAACAAGGTAAGGACTTGAACAAATAGTCAGTACACACTGACAGATGATGATATAAACAACATTCAAGCTAAAGATAAAACAAGTGTGGGGACAAAGTACAAGGTCTTCTTCACAAGGCTCTTACCTAAAGGAGGACCTAAAAAAGGATTCAAAACCTTAAATTTAGAGAGTTGAGGAACTAACATTGCACTTACAGGACCCAAAGAAAAGTTTTAAATCTGAAATACTTCAAGACAAATAGAGAAAAAACAAACCCTATCCTGCAAGCAACTGTTACAGGAATACACATGACTACATATGTGACAAACCAGGTGTCACATGCGACTGTGCTAAGCTGCAGACACATTTTTAAAGGGTAAACACTAGTTCATATAGCCTGCACTAGTGTCTATGTACCAAAATATTGAAAAATAAAGAACTAAAAAAATAAAAGGGCCTGGGTTGGACTTAAAAATAAAATACTTCTGCAAATTTGATCAAGAACCCAAAAGACACTATTCATTGGAAGAAATCACATAAGAAAACCTCAAATAAACTAGGGTTATCCCCAGTCGAGTCACCAGTTCTGTTGTTAAGAATTATTCCTTTGACTAGGGTTGTGAGGTCACCAACATTCTAGGGTAAAATTGGAATGACAAAATTGCAAACAAGACTCATACATAGCATAAATTCTATTAAAGAAAGACTTTGAAGGATAGAGATTGCATATCTTATTTATGAAGGATGATCCTAGCTATGTGTTTCCCAAAATTGATCTCCAATCCTCTGCTACAATACCTGCAAGAAAATATACCCTTCTCAAACACTTTTGACACTCACAAATATGAAAGATATATAATAAATAGATTGAAACTCTAGATATGCATCAAAATATATGAACACAATTCATTAAATATCAAAAGTGCACATAATTGGTTGGAAAGGATGATCTCTTTATTCATCAAGTAACTTGTTGCAAGTACAATTATACCTCATTATGATATGGAATCCTTGAAACCAAGACCTGGGCCTCCTTGTTCCTCTATCTATCGAAAATCCTCCAACATGACCTTAGGGTAAGTGTTCTCTCTTCTTGTCATAGCCTCTCTCATTCATTTATGGAAAATATGAATATGCCAGTTTCAAGGATGAAGTAGTTGGGGAAGGTGGGGAGGTTATGAAATTGATTTCAACCACCTTTTAATTAATATATTTTTTATTTTAACAAATTTTGGAGTGACACACTAGTGGAACATGGGAAATATTTGTGTGACATGCTAGTTTCCTTCAGGTAAATTGTGTGTTCAACTTTTAGGGAAAAAATACTAGTTGAACATAGAAAAATTACATGTGGGATATGAGCTGTTAGCTTTCCACATGTGTGTATTCCCTAAGAAAATGAAAAAAAGAGACAAATGATAGAATGAATAGTAATTGATTTAGACCATGATCATTTGTGCAATTTATCTCTTCAACCCCTTTGTCCTTTTGTGTGACATAAAGGTGAGTATCATTTTTATGCAACCATGTTCCAGAAATAACATCAAAATAACAAAAATAGACAAGAAGAGAGTAATCCACGCCTTCATAATGAATACAAGATATAAATATCAATACTCTTCGAGGGAGTAACCTCCTTATACAATGTACTGAGTACGCAAGCCAAGACAATATATGGTTCATGACTAAAATGAAAATATATCCCTCATATATATAAGAAACCAACGTGTACAATAAAAACTAATAAACCCAAGTCAAAATGAATAATATTTAATACACCACAATGTAGGGGGTAATGTGCCACCCTATAGTTGGAAATGTGCCCAACATTTAGGGATTAACATGCTCCTCCCCTTCATACAAGCATTGTATTCAACATTTGGATGCATTTGTATGGAGGGCTCATATTCCCATGTCGAATCAATAGATGGTAAGTTCTTCCACTTGATGAGGTACTCAATAATAACATGATTTTGTACTTATTTGGTCCTTATTTTGATGGTTTGTTCAAGTTACCATATGATATGTGCTTCTTCAAAAATTCTTTGAAAGTGATGTTCATCAACCTGTAGATTCATCTTGTTTTCTGACATTGTTGGGATTTGGAGAACTACTTGCTGGTTCTCTATGCGATCTTCCACTGCTTGAACTGTAGATTTTGTGTCACTACTTCAACCATCTGCTCCATTCCATTATTCTAGCCATAATGATATTTGTAAGGTTTGATGAAAGAAGGAACACTCCCCATATTTAATTTAATAGTATTTTCCAAATATCAAATAGGTGGATGAATTATTGGAATATCTTCAAATACCTTGGAAGGGTTTTTAAGGAGCGTTTTGATATCTGGCGAAATAGGAGCCTTACATGTTTGAAAATATAGTGAGTATAACTCTGTATGTACAATTTTTTTCCTTTCTTTAACAATATTGTCATACCATTAGAGCTGATCACCTTGCTTGGTTTCCCCGCGATACCATTTAACACAAATTCTTTTCCTTCCGAGGAAAATTTCATGAAAAGCTTCTGAAAATTAAAAGCCATTGTTCCCAATGATTGTAACCATTGAACTCCTAATACACCATAAACAACCCCTATTAGTATATCAATCATTGTATTATTCAATACATATCCCCCATAGTAAGATTGATATTATGGAATTTCCTTGAAGAATTGATGGTTCCTCCATCTACAGTCATTACTTGAAATTCTGGTACTGGATATACAAAGAAATTGGGATCGTTGGATACTTTATAGTGGATGAAATCATGAGTACCACCAGAATCAGTCAACACTGTTACCTTTTTATTTTTGATAAATCCTTCTATTTTGAGAGTCTAAGGAGTGTTAATTCCAGCTAAAGCATGACAAGATATGGTGAGAGTAATCATTTCTAGTTCATCCCCTTGCAGTAGTTCCTATTCTTTTTGTTCTTCCTCTTCACATTCTATGTAGAAGAGTTTATTTAATCCACACTTACATCCCCAACTGTACTTGTTGTCACAATTAAAGCATAAACCTTTCGGTCTTCTATCCAGTAGTTGTTGAGGTGTCAACCTTTGAGGTTGGTTAGAAGGAACATCATTCTATCTGTATGTGTTGGAAGTGGTATTTCTATTAGTCATCGCCATATTTTTACTTTCAACCTTCCTTGCCATCATGAAATCCTTTTCTATTGATGATGGTTCAAAGAGATGCACCTCATGTTGAATGTTATATTTCAAGGTTCCAATAAATAGATCTAATAAATTATATTTTGAAATATTCTTCACTCAGAGACTTAGCTTCTGAAATGGCTTGATGTGCTCTGTAATTGGACCTTTTTGCTTGAGATTTACCAACTTGATAAAGAAGGTGTTTCTATTTACATCCCCATAATGTGCAATCAATTCCTTTGTGAATATAGGCCAAGAGATAATAGAGTCCTTTTTATGGTCACAAAGCCATTGGTACCATACAAATTGCTCAGGTTCTAAATATAAGGAAGAAATAGTTACCTTTTGCAAAGTTGGCACCTGGTGTAAATCAAAGAATTACTCCATATGAAAAATCCATGTGATTGGATCCTTTCCATCAAACTTTTTCATGTCAATCTTGGGGATAAAGTAGTTCCTTGGCCCTGAATTGAACCCATGATGTTGTAGTGAATCATCAACTTTTTAGGAGTCAAACTTCCTACTCTCCAATTGTTTTTCAATTTTCTATAGACATGATTGGAATAAGTCCCATTTTCCCTCTATATCCTCTTTTTGAGTAGATACACGAAGAATAAAGCTATCTATATCCTTCATCAATTCCTTCAAGTATTAAAGATATTATTTTCTATCCATCCCTTTGAGATCCTCTTTACTATCCATCTTTTTGAGATCCTCTTTACTAGCCATCCCTTGAGATCCTCTTTACTCGCCATCTTATTTTCCAATTTAACTAAGTCATCAATTTTCACATTTACTTTAATCATATCTTCCAACTTGGACACTCTAAAAGATATGTCTTCCATTTCATCGTATATCAAGGATGAACCCTCTATGGGTTTAAGTAGAGTGTGATTTTTTCCACTTCATTTTGGTGTCATTTTGAATAATAAATATATATTATAACCTAGGATTTATCACAAACATATCCTTCTACTCAAATCTATGGTTACACATATTTCTCGTAAACACCATGTTGTGGGATAAAAATATTAGTATTTTCCTTGAATTCCTCAAAGGTTGAAGTTGTAAATGAGAAAGGATAAATAATTTAATAGTTTTGGCTACCATCGCACTTTACCTATGAACAGGCTGCGGTATCTATCTCAGCTACCCTTTTATGCTATTTGCAAAAAGTGGTGCCACTGCCTGCTGCCCATTTACAAGGTGGGGTGCCCCCTTACTACCACCTTTTCTCCTTGAACAAGGTGTGATGCTTCATTTATGAAAGAAAACATGGAAGGATCAAGAGGCTTCTTGAAGCTAGCCTTCATGGAGCCTCATCCCCATGAATCAGGACACCTAGAGCTCAATATCCCCCATCCTAGAATCATCCCTCCACCTCTCCCATATAATCCTCAACTTATCCTATCCTCTCAAGCCTTTATATACTATCTCACCCCAGATGGGTAAGGAGAGGAAGAATGTGTTATTCCATCCAAATTTTGGCCAAATTTTGTCAGACTCTTGAGTGATTAGTAGGAAAGTTTAAGGCTTTGAGGAAAGGCTCCTTTGAGAAGAGTTCTCAACAACAAGGCATTGGTTGTATACTCTCCTTATTTTTATTTTAGTACAAATATAGTTTCTTTCCCATAAGAATTTGTGTGTCTAATTATCATGTTATGTTTATTGTTTAACTCCTGGGTGTTTTGTATAGGATTATAAACTCTCTTGTTACTCTTAATTGGTTTGTGTTTTGTTGTGTCTCTTGCAGGTTATCCACATAGATCAAGCACTTCAAGGATCAAACCTTTGGAACCTATGTAAGGTGAGAAGAGTAATTAATTCAAGAAGTTTATTCAATCCTAGGTAAAGTTTCTTTATCTTGTAGTTGTTTTGTTCTAGTTTTTAGTGTTTCAATCTAGGGAAACAACCTCTGTCAGCAATGGCTAAGAATTTCCTGTAGCACTATTCAAATTCAAAATGATGTACCTTTTTCTAACCCTTATTATAATAATGTTTTTTGGATGACTTGTGTTGGGCCTAGGGAAAGGTAAGCATAAGTCACTTAGAATTTTCCGTAAGTATGAAAAGAGCTTAGGAAAAAGAAGAGAAAGGAGCTGCAATAGAGGCATCAATAGAAAGAAGGAAGGAAGAGCAAATGAAATAAAAGAAGGAAAATGAGGTGCGACAGAGGTAGATAAAGAGGAAGGGGTCATGTAAAGAAGAAATTGAAGAAGAGAATATGAAACATAAGAGAAGCCTCGATAGAAGAAGAAGCTGCAATAGAAGAAAAGCCACGATAGAAGGAAAGGACACAACAAAGAAAGAATGTGATAGAGTAGAGCCATGTAAGAAGGGATTTAGTGGCGCAATGATTACAAAGTGATAGGTCATAAAGATCGTGGGTACTAGGTCGTCTAGAGCTAGAAGAAGCCTCATGTATGAAGCTATCTTTGTAAGTCAGGACATTAGTTCCTACTGACATGTGTCACTAGAATAGGAAAGACAACTTGTTGGCTAAGTGTAGGAAGTCAGCTGAGAGAGCGACATGTAAAGAGTTTATAAAAGGAGGAACCCAAGCTATATGAGGGTTATCCTCTAGAGCGTTGTTATATATTTTGATTCTTTGTTAGCTTCTGGATATTGTTGTATGTCTATTAGTTTTTCTAAGTGCATTGAGTCAAGAATATGTAGTTTAGTGCGCAAAAGTGTAGAAGAGATAGAGTTGATCTAGGCTGTGTGGGGATCAATAGTAGATTTTTTGATGTATTTGTAACTTCGGAATGTATTCACTTGTATATTTTATTTCATTGGTCCCTGATGTTCCTATCAAGAGAATCATTAATGTAATTAAGTAATGTAAAGTCATAGAGGTTAACCCTCCTTGTTTATCTGGGGGAAACGTCCCCACAGTTGTGGGGCACTAGGGTTATTAGACTCTCCTAGAGAAGTTGGCCCTAGTAAGTAATTGTCAAGTTGGAAAATAGTATAAATAGAGAGTGGGCCTCTCTATTTGATGTAGACACTCACCCAACTATAACACATAGGTGAGACAAGAGATGCTCACACAAGTGAGAGAGAGAACATATGTTGGAGATCATATTTCTGTCTTTGGGTTTTACTACTTCCATTGGTGTGTTGGGGCCCCAAAATTCACAGGGCAACAACAGAAAGGCATTCTCCCCAATCAATGTTCCCAACTAGCCCATTGATTGTTTGCTATAGGGAATCCGTCCGGTTTACGGTCCGGCTACCGTAGGTCAAGTACAAAACAAAGGCTTCACCAGTTACGGCCCGGTCCACCGAGTTTTTGTATTTTTTGACTTAAATTATGAAATCCAAGTGCCTAATTAACATGCAGGGTGATAAGATGCAAGGGGCAGTCACAATGTGATGCGCAGGTTCTTACCTCTTTTCTTAGACTCATTAGCATCTAAATCACATACAATAAGAAAATAAGCTAACTACCTAACTATCCCTAGGGAGAAGGCTTATCATTTATTGGTGAGTAATACATTTCATACATGCATTATGAAGAGTTACAGATAACTGATACTTCTTTCAAGACAAATGCACAAGTACAGATATTTAAACAACCAGATAGCCAATTGTTTTATGAACAACATTCATTACTCACAGTGGAAAACATCACAAAATATACTAAAGAACATTTCAACAAGAACATAGGTTCAAGAAGTCAAAACACTCTCACAGTTAATGAAACACAGCTGAAAAAACGAAATAGTTCCCCTTCAACATTGCTCATTTAACCTCATTGATACATTCCACATTTCTCTTTCTCCAACAGGCAAAAGTTGTAGTTTCTGATTGTAAAACGAAATAGTTCCTCTTACAAGAAAATGGGTTACAATTTTTTCCAGGGAAAAATTCCTTGTAACCTCTAACTTTCAAATATTTAAACAAAACATTAGATCGCTTGGGTTCCCCCCAACGTATGAATTTTCCAATCCCTCAAAACGTTTCATCTTCCCATTTTATCTTCTGTACGCATTCATGATCTGATTAGTAACTGATAGATCTTTCGGGCCTGTGCCTTTGTCTCCATTCATTTTGTCTTTTCCTTCTTTTGTCCTGCTAGTGATCCGGATGGCCACGGTTCAAACTCTTCCAAAACCTGCCCAGCTCTGCCCGCACACCGGAGTGGTTTGACCAAGCTCCAGAACCCACCGTTTGGGCTGCCTCCCTTGACCAATCTCTGGAAAATACCTACAATGAAACGACAAGAATGATTTGTTGGAAATGCATTTCAACCATAGCAGCAAATTAAACTGACTGAACGGCTAATCTACAGGAAATGTTCAGGTGCACCACTGTCATTTTGCAAGTGTTGACTATACTACCTTGTCCTCCTATAGACCTGCGATAACAAAACCAACGATGAAAATTGGGAGGAAACCAACATCGGAATCTAAAGGGCTTTCCCAGCCACAACGACGGAAGAGTCAAGGCTACAGGCATGCGACGGGAGGGCGGGAAAAATTTGAATCGAAAGTCGAACGACTTTCCCCTTCGAAGGCCAAATGATTCTGAGAGCCGCAATGGTGGAAAGGAGAATGCTAAAGCCACATGACGTACAATCGAAAGTCGAATGGATTTACCCTTTGGAGGCTAAAGGACTTTCTCAGCCGTAACGGCAGAAGAGAGAAGGCTGAAGACACGCGACGTGGGCGGTAAAAATTTAGACTGGAAGTCCGAAGGCTTTGACATCGGACGCAAAAAGGCTCCCTCAGCCGCAACGGTGAAAGAGAAATAGCTTCGGGTCTACGGCTAAATAGGTAAACGTACATCGGCAATCGGAGCTCTTTATGCTTCGGATGGCTAATCGATTTGGGATCCACAATGACGGAAGAGAACCAGTTATCAGCCGCTGATTCAACATAAGATGACGCCCAGTTAACCAAAAAAAATAAGTGCTCAAACAACTTTAAGCATCAGCAAAGGCTAAAAATCATTCTACCTCCGAAACATCAGCCTTAAAGAACAAAAGATTTGACTTACCCTCGGCTAGCAAACTAAATTCACGTCTGCGACCCAACATGAAAATTAAACATGGCAATTTTAAACAGGCCGACAATCAATCTTCAAAATTACTTGAAAAGACAGCATGCCCAAAAGGCTCAAGAGTTCAACGATCAATAATAATGCTAAAACATGAGGAGGGGCCCAAAAATTTAAGAATATTGGGGAAGAACAGTTGCAGCTGCAACAATTGGCGACTACCTGGTGAACCTAGATCTCTGGGCGATTATTCTTTGAGTGACAGACTGTTTAACAACAAATGCATTTGTTAAATTCTTCCAACTATCTGGATTTCTCAAATGACAGAAGTGTGTACCTTTGATAATTGATGATAGTCCAATTTGGGAAAGTGGAAACCAAGATTTTCAAGTCCAGATAACTCTATTGAGGCCATAGGATCAGTTTCATTATTACTTTTGCTTTCAGGAAGCTGATAGCTTGGACACCACAGGATTATAGCATATGGTAAATAGAAATATTCGTTTGTTTCTCATTCCCATGCCATTTTAGCACTTTTCTTGATTTTGGACTTTTGTCCCTTTTCATACGAGTCCTCCTGCATGCCTTTCTTACTGAATTTTAATTCAGGATCCTCTATCCCAAAGTGTCCTTTTGTGTGAGAGATGTATTTAATTTTCAGCTCACGGACGGAAAGGATATTTTGGTAATTTAGTACAGATGATTCAACATCTGCTTTGGTGTATGATGCTTTTATAGGAGTTTTATTCTTATTTTCCTTTCGGCAGTCGTTTCTTGGCATGGGATCATTTATATTTAATATACTGTTCACCTTGCTCCTTTCCATGGGTCCTCCGCTGTTGCTCCTTAGAAAATTTTAATTGTGACGTGGATGGAGCCTCAACATAGTGTTCCAAACTCTCTGAATCCGGTTTATTTCACAGGGGTTAAGCAGGACTTCAATGCACACAGAATTATTCGAGAAAACAACTAAACTGGAAGAAATTATTTTATACAAAACACATAGTCTGAGACCCAAAAATGTTTATCATCCCCAAGCATTTTAATGTTCTCCATGCAACCGCGGGTTCATTCCCTTTATTAGAATCAAGAAAAACAAACTAAAACAAACTGTAAAACATGACTCAAAAGACAGCCAAATAGATTATTTATATACAAGATAGAAGAAATCAAACAAACTCAGGAAAAATACGGCTTGAGGACCAAACCATTTACTGGTAAGTTCTCTTCCCATCCTTGCAGATCTTGCAACTTATAAGGAGAAGGGCCAAGCTTTGCCGCTATCTGATAAGGGCCTACCCACAACTCCTGGAATTTAGCATGCTTTCCTTTCTCATCATGGGGGTGATCCCATTTGAGGACTAAGTCTCCTACTTCAAAGTCTTTTGTTCAAGCTTTATGCTTGTCGAACCATCTCTTAACTAACTCCTGCTGTTGCTTAAAGCGTTCCCTGGCTTTAGATCTAGCCTCTTCTGCTTTCATGAGATTGTATATTCTTATTTGCAAAACTTCATCATCCGATCCCCTAGACTCTTGAGCTAGTATGGAAGATGGTAGCATGATATTGGGAGGAAGGATGGCTTCTTTACCATATACAAGGGTATATGGAGACACTCCAATCATAGACTTGGGGGTGACTCTATCGGCCCAAAGGGCATTTGGTAATGCTGAGTGCCAACTCCTCTAGTTTTCTACTACAGTCTTCTTTAAAATTCTAATCAGATTTTTGTTGGAGGATTCAGCCAGGCCATTTCCTTGTGGATAGTAATTAGCAGAATAATGCAATTTTATTCCTTTATCATGAGCAAAAGCCGTCAATTTAATTGATGAAAAGTACTTAGCATTATCAAAAACTAATGAAACTGGAACTCCAAACCTTGTCATGATGTGGTCTTGTAGGAAGTTGATGACCTCGTCTTCATTTATCTTATGCAGCGGGATGGATTCGACCCAGCGAGTGAAATAATAAGTAACGGTCAGAATGTACTTGTGCTGCAAAGAAGAGTTTGGTTTTATTTATCCAATAATTTCCAACCCCCATTGCTCAAATGGCTCAGTGATCATCACAGGCTTTAGAGGTGCTGCTGCTTTAGGCTGTCTCGCACTACACCTTTGGAAAATATCACACTTACTGACATGTGCATGTGCATCTCTAAAGAGCGTAGGCTAGTAGTAACCTGCCCTAAGGATTTTGTGGGATGTGGTATCCCCTGAATAATGTCCTCCAGCAGGACCATCATGCAAATCTGTCATTAGTTTGTTCACATCTTCTTTTTCTAAGCATCTCAGGAGTACTCCGTCATAATTTTTCCTGAATAATACTCCTTCAACAAGCTGATAGGAGGATGATTTAAGACGCAGTGCCATTCTTTGCTTGGAACTCCAATGTTCTGGAAACAACCCTGCCTGCAGGTAATGCACAAGGTCTCTATACCAATACTCGGGAGCTGTAAACAAAGGACATACCTCCATTACATGTAATTCGGCCTCATCTTCCCAGGCGTGTTCTTCATTTTTTTCCTTTTCAGTCATTTGTTTGCACAACCCTTGTCCTTTAACTATAGATGCTGGCTTGAATTCAAGGTCGTACTCTTGAAGAGCTGTTACCCAGTTGCCCCTTCTTTCTCCTAACTCCTTCTGTATAAGAAGATACCCCACAGCTGGGTAGGGGATGATCACCTTGGTTCTATTTTTTAAAATATAAGGCCTGAATTGCTTTACCGCTTTGAATACAGCGTAAGCTTGTTTATTAACATCTGGGTAATCCAATTCAGCCCCCTGTAGACCAGTACTCATAAAGGATATTGGGAATTCATCCCCCCCATATTCCTTTTGGGTGAGCACAGCTGCTAGTGAATCATTGGATGCGAAGGTATACAAGATAAAATCTTTGTCAAAATTTGGGATTTTTAGGGAGGGTGCGTGTGCAACAGTAGTTTTGATTTTGCTGAATGCACTCTTCTCAATTTCATTCCATTTGAATAGTGCATTTTGCTTTACCATCTGCTGCAACGGCTTGACAGTCTAAGCAAAATAAGGAACAAACCTTCGCATGAAATTTATCGTTCCCATAAATGATTGCATCCCCTTTTTATTATGGGGAAAGGGGATTTGTTCAATAGCCTTAATTATTTCCGGATCTATAGATATTCCTTTCTTCGAAACTATGTGACCCAACAACTTTCCCTCCGTGACAACGAACACACACTTCTTAGGATTAAGTGAGATGTCGTATTTCCGATAGCGTTCGAAAATTTGCCTTAAGTGAAACGAGTGCTCTTCTCTTTTCTTCGAGAATATTGTAATATTGTCAAGGTATACCACAACACTTCGGCCAATCAATCCATGGAAAGCTATGTCCATAGCTCTCTGAAATGTTGCTCCAGCATTTATAATTCCAAAAGGCATTCTTCTGTAGGAAAATGTTCCACATTTGGTCCTGAACGTGGTCTTCAATCTGTCTTCTTCGACGACTAATACTTGATTGTAGCCAGAGAAACCATCTAATAATGAAAATAGTTCAGAACCTGAAACCATTTGAAGTAGTTTCTCCATGGGTGGAACATGATAGTTATCCTTGTCTGATGCACGGTTTAGGTTCCTAAAATCCACGCAGAGCCTGATCTCTCAAGAATTTTTCCTTACTGGTACCAGATTTGATACCCACTCAGAGTGTCTGACTTTAAAAATGATTCTAACATCCAATAATTTCTTCACTTCACTCTGAATCAGCGGTTCCAATTTTGGATGCATTTTTCTTAACGTTTGCTGATAGGGCTTGACACCGGATTTAATGGGGATGACATGCTTGATGATGTTGGTGTCGTATGTTTTCAAATATTCGTACGTCCATGCGAAAAAATCTTTATATTGTTTAAATAGACTGATGAATTTGTCTCTTTCTGCTGGTGAACAACACTTGCCGAGATTCACAAATTTGGGATTCATCTCAGTCCCTAAATTTATCAGCTCTAACTGTAGATATGAGCTGTGGGTCTTCACGTTAGCTGGTCTTCTGCATTTTTCATTTAAATCGAACATTTTTTCTAACGTTCTAACACCTTTAGGAATGAAATTGTCATATTTCATCTCGGCCTGATGCTCTTCATCTTCTATGATCACTCCTTTAAACACCTCGTCATTTGTCAAACATTCTATGATTTGCTGATCATTGTCGAACACTCACAAGTTGGTGATCATATCCGGTACTGAAGGCCTGAAAATTAATTCAACAGAGCATCGATTATTAGTGGGTACCAACCTAGCGGCTGAGGTGGCCAACAGGTCAGCTGCTACGTTTTTAAGCCTTGGAATTGAAATAATATTGAATGCATTAAAACATTTCAGCAAATCCCATATCTCATTCTGGTAAGCCTTTAAGTGAGGAGAAACACAATGTATCTGATTCTGGATTTGTTTCACAATAATTTCAGAATCCCCAAATTTTTTTAGATTACTTACCTTTAATTCAATTGCCTTCTTTAGTCCTTGCACCAGTGCTTCGTACTCAGCTGTATTATTAGTACACTCAAACTCTAATCTACATGAAAGGAAATGTTTATTCTTCTGTGGGTCGATCAGGACACAGCCATCCCCTGACCCTTCTAATATCTTAGAGCCATCAAAAAACAAAATCCAAAAATCACTAACTACTGAAGGTGAATCTACTCCTACTTCTAAGCTTACTATATTACAGTCAATCTCATCAGCCTATGAGAATCAAAGGAGATCAGGCTGAGTTTTTGATGTGTTGCTGGCTTCTTCCGCTTGATAATTCCCTGGTTCCAACTCGATAAAATAGTTTCCCAGTACAGAATCCATTGGTACATTCTTCTCCTCCAGCTGAGTAACATTGTACTTCATGTGAGGCTCTCTTAGAATCTTAATCTGGTTTGGAATCCCTTTGTATGGAAACCAAAGATGGGACCAATCTGAGGTGAAATATCCATTTAATTTGGCCGACCAATCTCTGCTCAGGACAAGACCGTAAGCGTCTGGTATATCAGCCACCACGATGTTAATAACTTGGCAAACTTTGTCATTAGATGCCAGATGGACTAGGACATCTTCTAGCTCGCCAATCACCTTTACATCCGTTCTATCCAATTGAACCACCCTCCACGTGGATGGCTTAGGCTTCCCATTGATCTTTTTACAGACTGATATGGGCATAACATTTACCGACGCCCCTGAGTCTACCAAGCAATTATGCAATTATGATTGAAAATTTCAAACGTGAGGAGGAAAGGTGGATGTTTGTGTTGATGTATATGTAACTTTGGAATGTATTCTTCTATGTATCTCATATATTGTAACCCGATGTTTATTCCGGGATGTCTCTATTATGTATTTGAGTCATGTGGTCATGCCCCGATGTTCCGATCGGGAGGATTAATAATGTAATCAAGTCATATCAAGTCATTAGGTAAGTCCCCACAGTTTTGGGGCACTTGAGTTATTATACACTAATTAAGGTGTAGGATCGAGTAGTAATTATTAGGTTGAGCCTACGTGTGAAAAGGTAATTCAAGTGAACGGATGAATATAAATAGAGAGTGAGAGTCTCTCTATTTATCACTTGTGAAATACATCACTTGCTCTCCCAAGTGTGGCGCACTACTGAAGAAGGAAATTTTGGGACTAGACAGAAGACAGAAGACTACTGCTGTTTTGGGAGATCTCTTACTATTTTGGTGTTGATTCTATCTTAGAGGCAGTTGCGGGGTTTTCTCCTTTATGGTTTCCCCAAGGAAAACTCTTTGTGTCTCTTGTCTCTTGTGATGTGCTTATGTTTTATTGCTGTACTTGTTATTC
>LPNX010093984.1:353571-368094 GCA_001517045.1 Pseudotsuga menziesii | reverse complement strand
ATTGAAAAAAAAAGCTATGGGTGAATGAATTACCTGTTAATATGTTGATTCACTGGAGGATTTGTCTTCAAATGGAGGAATGGGCACTCTTTCAAGCTCCTTGGGCATTCTTCCATGCTCCTTGGGCACTCTTCCACACTCCGATTCGTGCTCCTGTTTCATGAAAATGACTCTCGGGTCGGGGACTGTGTGTTGTTTTTTTTTTTAACTTACAAAACGCGCACGCGTTATAGAACTACATAACGCGCACGCGTTTTTTAGTTCTATAATGCGTGCGCGTTTTGTAGTTCTATAACGCGTGCGCGTTATTGTTACCTAGCCTACATGTCTGCTGACATGTCAGGCTCGGATTTACTATTCCAAGTGCTATGGAAGAGAAGCGCATTCTTTTTCTATGTAACGTGAGCCCTATTTCTAAAAAGTGAGATTGCATCTAAATGGTCCCTCAACTTCTTGCACACACCCTAAACTCAACTTACTATTACCTCCACTTTCTCACCATGTGGGTTGTTTGGAAAGCGAGAAATATCTCTATATTTGAAGGGAAATATGTGACTGTCACCAACATTTTCCATCAGATTACTTATTTCTCACAAATGTACTTTCCATCAGTCATTAAAGTAAAAAAATCCAGAACCATGGGCCAAGGTCTTGTTCTTGTTTATCCTTGTGGATTCTTCGATGGGGCTTCTGCAAAAGGTGTAGGAGGGGTTGGATTTTGTTTTCTTTTGAATGAGTCACATTCCTTCGAGTTTGCATTGGGGGTGGGTCCATGCACCAATACAAAAGCGAAACTGATTGGGCTCTAGTCCCTTCTGCATATAGCCCAAATGATGGGGATACCCAAGCTCAGGATATATGGTGACTATTCAGTCATTATAAATTGGGCAAAGGCTACATCCTCCCTTTCACCACCTAAACTCCATCACTAGTGTAGGGACACTAGAAAGCTCTGCACTTGCTTTCTAGAGCTGTCTTTCTGCCATATCTATCATGAATACAATCAGCATGCAGATTGCCTTTCTAAAAAATCTCTTTCTTTGGCTCCAGGATCAGGTAATTACTCTGAATTTATTGAAGCTATTTTGGCCTCTCATGATAGTTTTGAGCTCTTTTGAGCTCGATGCTAGACCATGTACTCCTTTTTCTTATTGCACCCCCCTTCTTTTTTTTTGGTAGTGGGCTCTTTTAGAACATAGTTCCACACTCCTTTGTTCACGATAGATATGGTTTGAGTGATAGTTTTATCTTATGGGAATCTGTATGTTGGAGATGTTCTTGTCCCCCCTTACTGCTTGTTGTGTTGTGACTCCTTCTTGATGTAACTGTAGAATGTTTTCTTATGGTCCACCATCTTGATTGTAACCCACTTATTGGTATGGCATTTCAGATGCCCTTTGATTCTTAAATAAAAATCAAGGATAGGCTTTTTTCTTCTGAAAAAAAAAGCATATTGGGATACTCTCGCTTTCGGAACACGTGTTTATTTGAAACCACGGCATCGAAATGGGTATCTACTTCTTTGACTGCACATATCTTCTTTAGGTTAGCAAGAATAGTGGACATAATTAGGCTCCAACTATTATGATCTATTTATGAGACACCTTATCCTCATGCACCTCATGTCTAGAGAATAAGGTTGGTTGTTGAAGCTATTCACAATGATCTTCTACTATTGAAGCTGCCATGAAGACTTCTCTTTGTTTTGAAAAAAAGGACTCCTCAGCTCAGAACAAGTTTTGATCTGGATCATATTTTAATATTTCTTACTGTTATCATTTTTATTTTGGCTATATTTGTTGCAATACTCGCAGATAATTCAAACTGTTATATAAAGATACGGGTTTTTGATGTAGAGGGGAGCACAAGCATGTTATTAGTCTATGTCAAGTAGATGTATGGGGATCGTTCTGTATAGGCATTGCATTCTTTCTTGCTGAAGTGAGCTTATCTCGATTGCATATTTCCTCCATCCAAAGGGCAAGGAGCAAAGTCAACCGTTGACTCTGCTCCTTGCTAGTTGGATGGAAGGAATCTACAATCTAGATAAGCTCATCCATGTTAATAAAGCTATGGCATTTCCCCTTCTATGCATGGTGTAATAGTCTAATATAGTTTTGTTATGGCATGTTTTGAGTTATGAGCCCACCTGCTTGGGAACATGCAGCTCTTAGTTAGTTTACACTTTAGCATGTGATCACTCTATTCTAGTTTCAGTTAGATAGATGAAGTTAGATAAATATATTTTAAATTCTACAAAGTTAATGATTATTGCATAGCGAGTTGATGTTAGAATACTCTCTTTCAAATGGAAGAGTACTTCATAGTCTATAGTTAAAGAATGTAATATTTAGCATTCCTGAATTTTAGAGTTTGTTTTCGATGTAGTTGAAACCACTGAATATTAGGGTTAAGGTTTGTTATAAATGGGCACTAATGAAAAATTTAAATTTAGACCTTGGGAGCACTCTATTTAAGTTTTAGACATATATACATTTGCATCTTAAGGTTTAGATTCGGTAATAAGAAGATGGCTTAATGCTAACTATGTATGCAGCATGGCTTTATTTCAAATTTTGGCATGTATTATTTTTATTTTTTTCCAAATTGGTTTGTATAAGAGAATGAGAAATTCAGTATATAGTTTATGAATACTTGCACTCTCCTTTAATTACCATTAACATTTTTACTCCTAAAATATTATAGTAACATAATTTACCATGCTTATATGTATTTATAAGATAAAATATATAATTTACCATGTTTATATGGATTTACAAGATAACATGTTTATATGGGTGTATATATGCCAGGGGCATTGACCCATGGACTCACTTGAAACTTGCCTTTCAACCAGATCACGATCATAGCTCCAAATCGTATGTGGAAGGGGTGTTAAAACTTTGTTATAAAAGTTTGAAGTCTTGGGTTAGTACCATTTGAATTGAAATTTCAGGTCACGTCATTTTCCATTACATACCATAATAACAATTGGTGTTTCCAAACTTAAAGGCAATCACAGGCACAAAGATCCCAAATTCCAACACAAATTCAAATCCATCCATTAAATGGGGTATCCATGACATTAGGTATGATCCTACATTTCTTGCTATGTACCATGCCATCCAAGTGACAATTGTTAATGTCATAACCTTTAAAAAAATAAGTTTCTTTTGTACAATAAACAACATTATTTGTAAATGCATTTGTATGGTTATATTTACAACATGGCTTAAATAATATTTTATTTCTAATCGATGTCTTTCTTAAGATTTCCACAATGAATGTTCATTCTTTTTCTATAAAGGGTGCTAGCTCAATGGAAGAGTGTTTGCTTTAGAAGCATAAAGATAGTGGTTCGATTCCACCGCACCTTGATAGTGGAACACTTTAGAGGGGGTTATTAAGACAATATTTGTGTAAATTGTCTCAACTTAAGACCAAAAAAAAAGTTTGTGTATTGTCTTTAAGGGGGTGTCTTAAACTATTGTCTTAAATTTAAGACAATAGTTTAAGACATGTGCTTAAAGACAATACACAAACTTTTTTTTTGTTTTAAGTTGAGACAAATTATGCAAATATTGTATTAATAACCCTGTCTATGTATTCGTGTTTCAATTTAAGACAATAGTTTAAGACACCCCCTTAAAGACAATACACACTTTTTTTTGTCTTAAGTTGAGACAATTTACACAAATATTGTCTTAATAACCCCCTTTATGTATTAGTGTTTCAAGCTTTTCTGACTTCAATAATTAATAATAAAAAAAATAATTCATGAAAAATTCTAAATAATTAGTGTTGCACTAGGCCCATATGTCATTTATATGTCTGCAAGATTTTGACATTATTTACCTCATATATTGCTGCACCCGCACAGACATATATGTTATGATGTGCTGAAAATTTGAAAACCCAATTTCACGAAAATTAATTTTATAATCATTTACACACATTTTTTTTTACATAAATGTTATATATTATGAAAGCTGATTCAATTACCTATCTTTTGTATTTTTTACTTCATTTTCAAATACATGAGTGGAGTACCCCTAATTGTCACCTAAAGTCAGAGGAAAGTAATTTTTAGAATTTAATTGTCACCTAAAGTTAAGGAAGTACCCCTTTTTTACTTCATGTTTTTCCAGTATTATGTGGCATCTAAAATGTCTTTAAAGGAGCCCATAATTGTGCATCAACCCATTACTTATTTGTGAAAATTGTCAAATCAACTATATATAGGCAATCTTTCTTTCATAAATCATTTAATATTGAATTTCTCCAATAATGAGGTCTTCATGGTTAATCAGCAATTTGACATAAAAATACTACGCAAAACTCTAATTCTCATTCTCAATCAAATTGTTTATTTTTCTCAATATGACGACTTCTCTTTAACATTTTCAAACCAACCTCCTCATAGTTTCAGCTTCTTATATATTTAAGCTTCGAGAAATCCATATTCCTCGTCATGACATCAATTTATATTAATATAATTAAGAACGTATATTGTATATATTTAAATCTTTATAATATCCATATTCTTCAGTATAGAATCAATATATATTAGTATATTTAGGAATCTATATTTTCTTAGATGCATAATTACATGTTATTTATACAAACATTACATTTAGGCAGAAAACTTGATCAATAATAAATATATTAATATCTCTACATAATCGATATCGCAAAGTCATCTCCGAGTTGAATACCCATAAGATGACAAAAATATGTCCAGGAATATGTATTTCTCATCTAGAGGTAACTTTTTGTTATTATTTATATAAACCTCATGATATGAGATGTTTGGAAGTTCATTAGGCTATATCATGAGATGTTTGGAAGTTCATTAGGCTATATGAGATGATTGGAAGTTCATGAGATGTTTAACCAGATTTACTTGACCAGTTAACAATTTGTTTTTTAACAATTTGTTTTTGTTTTTTCATATATATATATATTACTATTTGTTTTGTGCTTATATTAACTGTAAAGATCTGGTATATATAATGGATATAAAATTATAAATCTTAGCCTTTGTTTAATGGCTAACTATCTTCCCAAAACTAAGTAGTTGGTATGTCTATCCACACTCAAAAACCACTTTACATATTTCTAATTTGGTTTAGTTTATCTAATTTAGTTTGCTCATTTACTCATAACTTTAACTTTAAGATGCCAACCCATATTCACCTTGAAATCTTAGATGCCGTGTGCAGTCATGAAAAGAATATATCCATCAAACTCAAATGCCAAGCAATAGCTACAGTAAACATGTGGTGATCAATACAAGCTAAATTCATGGCTGAACCCACGTCTCAAATCAAATTATGACTCTGGCTTGCTTGATAAACGGGAGTGAAAGATAAGTTTCGTCACGAGCGTCATCCATCGATTATATTTATTTCCAGCCATTTTTTTCCGTCTCCTCCCGATGATGGGGACCGATGAACACTTCCCCACACTATTTAACCATACTCTCCTTTTCTTAAGAAATCCAGTTCCAAGATGCTTCACCACGATATGAAAGACAGTACTGAACCGATCCCTACTCGTAGACCCCGAAGTTGACAACGGCATACGCGTTTTAGAAAGCCTAGACTTGTTCTTCCTTCGATTCGTTTTCGAATCTCTTTGACCGCTATACTGGATGTACAGTACCCTTATGTTCTAACTTGTTCTCCACGAATTCAAATGCTCAACGTATTATTTAAGCAGGTGCATACCAAAGCATCGGATCGGGTTTAGCGGTCTATTGCTAGAGATTAGATTCTCAGTGCAATTTTGAATGGAATAAGAAATCCCCTAGGAGTTTCGATCAAAAATATTGGGTGGTTTGCCTGGTTTTTCTTTGTCCATCGATCAAGACGATGGAGGGGACGGAGGCGCTTGATTTGGCCAAAAGAGTGATCCTGGGAAGATGGTTTGTAGTGTTTGTGTCGTTCCTTATTATGTCAAGTGCTGGTGGCACTTACATATTTGGGCTATACTCAGAAGCAATCAAAACATCCCTGGGCTATGATCAGAGCACATTGGATACCTTGGGATTTTTCAAGGATCTGGGTGCTAATGTTGGTATCGTTTCAGGTCTCATTAATGAAGTCTGTCCTCCATGGGTTGTTCTTGGAGTTGGAGCCATCATGAATCTCGTTGGGTATTCATTGGTATGGTCGTCAGTGACCCGACGAATTGCCAAGCCGAAGCTATGGCAAATGTATGTGTATATGACCATCGGAGCTAACTCTCAGACATTTGCCAATACAGGATCTCTTGTTACTTGTGTAAAGAATTTCCCTCGGAGCCGAGGAGTTGTGTTGGGGATTCTGAATGGATTTGTTGGTTTGAGTGGAGCAATTTTTACTCAGATATATCATGCAATTTATGGGAATAGTGCCAGTGGATCTGCCGGTGTGATTTTGCTTCTTGGCTACTTGCCCACTGCTGTTTCTCTGGCTGTCATGTTTATAGTTCGTCCTATAAAAGGGACCACTGAAAAAAATGAGCTGAAGCGATTCTACCATTTTCTCTACATAGCTCTCGGATTGGCGGCGTTTCTTATGGTTCTCATCGTAGTCGAGAATATGTCAATGAATTTCAGTAATGCTGGTTACAGAATCGTAGTTGCAGTTATCGTGGGTTTCCTTTCGCTTCCTCTCGTGCTGATTACTAAAGCAGAGATGGACAAAAAGAAGCCGCAACAGATTTCCTCTGAGATTTCAACCGTAGAAATTGAAACTACAAATCATCCCAATATCACTCAGCTTACAAAAGAAAATGAAGAGAAGAAGGATACCCAGCATTTCCCAAAGATCAATGAAGGAAAATCAATGCAGTGTATCACTAATCACAGCAATGAAGTGAGACTGAGAGCTTCGGTTGGAGCCGGTATTGTAAAATTCTTCAAAAGTCCAGAAAGAGGAGACGACTTTACAATTCCTCAAGCTCTAGTAAGCATCGATATGTTTATTCTGTTTCTAGCCACTACTTGTGGAGTTGGATCAACTCTGACCGCCATTAATAATATGGGACAGATCGGGAAAGCCCTTCGATACCACGACAGGAATATAAGTACATTTGTTGCTCTTATTAGTATATGGAATTTTCTGGGCCGTGTTGCTGCTGGTTTTTCATCAGAAATCCTTCTTCAGAAGTATAGATTTCCCAGGCCCCTGATGCTGACCATAGTTATGCTTATTGCTTGCATTGGGCATATTTTCATAGCCTTCGCTCTTCCGGGCTCACTGTACGTAGCGTCCATTATAATCGGATTCTGTTTTGGAGCTCAATGGCCTCTAATATATGCTGTCATCTCGGAGCTATTTGGTCTCAAGTATTATGCTACGCTATATAATTTTGGAGCGGTTTCGAGCCCATTGGGATCTTATATTCTGTCTGTGAGAATTGTGGGACACTTATACGACCAAGAGACAAGAAAGCAGTGTAGTGCTCTGGGGACTTGTGCGTCTGAGAGCGCGCTTACTTGCATTGGCCATAAATGCTTTCGGCTTTCCTTTATCATTATGACTTTCGTGAATGTCTTTGGAGCTGTGATTTCGGGAGCAGGATAAGCGTTCACCAAATCGCCCCCGACTCGCCGGAATCCGGCAGATCAATTTTGGTGAAAATCATACTTTCCAGGAATTAAATCGTAATTTTAATCGTTTGGGTAGTTTTAAAATGCCCGATTTAGTATAGGATCGACTAATAAGATTGGTAAAATTCCAAAATAACGAAATAAACAATTTCACAGCAAACATTTGACTGATTTTAATCAAAAATCGGCCGGAAAAACGGGGCGATTTGGTGAACGCTTATCCCACGCGGTGATTTCGTTCATTCTTGTTCTGAGAACTGGGCAATTCTACAGGTGATATATATGCCAAGTTTCGATCAGAGCCGGAGAACATAGCAATATGCCCATCAACACAGAATCAGAGAAATGTGCAGATAAATCCAGAGACATGCGATAAAGGTAATTACGGGTATAAAAATTGTGGATGAATAATTTTTAGAATGTCCCGAGTAACCGAAGCCATGAGGTGACAGTATGCTGCTCTGCCAGGTTAACCGAATCCAAACAAATTAATCTCTTGAAAATTTCAGATTTTTATGGGCCCAAATGCACTTCACACCATGATAGGTTTACAATTTTTTTCAAGTTCTTAATCCCTTTCTCTTAGTTAACCTTTGGCATTTAAAGATTATGGTTTTTAACCATTTTATTTTTAATAGGTCTTAATTTTCCTATTAAAAATTACAATTTAATTTTATTTATTCGGCATATATTGGAGGTTTTACAAGGAATTATCGAATATTGATATTGTAGCTATTAATAAATAAATCATTTTTTATAAATTATTTTAAGGTTAATATTCTTACTTTTCACCCCTTTTCTAGTATATATTCTGTCATAGGTTTTACTAGGAATGATCCAATATTGATATTGTAGTTCATTAATAGCTATTAATAAATAGGCCAATTTTTATATAAATTTTCTCTTATGGTGAATGTTTAGGAATGATCCAATATTGATATTATACTTCATTAATAGCTATTAATAAATAGGCCAATTTTTATATAATTATTTTTGGTGAATATTTAAATAATTTAAGTTTTAAATTTTTTTTACATTTTTTTTGTTTGGAGTGTGTTTAAAATTTCTAAAATAATCTTAGAATTATATATATTATTTATGAAAATTGTATAATTTGAATGTTATTGGAGGGTGTTGAGTTTATTTATAAATTCAAAAACACAATTTCAATCTTTTTAAATTTGGATTTTATCAAAGAAAATATTTATTAACTTTTATCAAAAACCTATTTAAAGATCCAAAATTTAGAACAAATAGACTAATCCATATTTTAAAAACATTTCAATAATAGTCATCCATATTATAATAACATTTTATTAATAATTATTAATAAATAGGCCAAAGGTTATGTAATGGGCTATACTAATTTTTATTAGTATTTTTATGACTTCCAAGTAGAATAATGATTGGCATTCATGACTCAACTAATTAAGCTAGTGAACATAGTAAAATAAAGCATGGGAAGATAGTAAAACACGGCATATTTTCATATATTTTGAATTCGTAATTAATGCAATATATTTTAGTTGTAACTAATCATTTTGACATGGGTTTAGACGTTACTTCTTTAGTTGTGATGGTTTCTTTTCACTACCTTCTATTTCACCACCATGGAAACTATTCACTGCCCTAGAAACCCATGTAGTATATACTTGTTTGCAATTTCATTTCATAGGCTATGGCATTGGTGGCTTCTTGAGAAACTTCTAGTGTAATTTTTATGGATCAGCTTCTTATTATTGAAACAACTTGAATAATTTCCTCTTAGAGCACTCTTATGGAGCACGTCTGGAGCAAATTCTAATTATTGCAATAACTTGAACAATTTATGTCTAGAGCACCTGTCTCAAAAAGATAACATGTTCATATATTTGAAATTTAATAGAAGGTAAGATGTTCATAGAAAACTTATGGGATGATGCAAGCAAATGTTCGTCACTTATGATGCATTCATTGCAATGGACTTCTAGAAAAACATAAATCTGAACGTCAAAAAGCAATATTAGAAGTACCTACACAACTTTTTGTAATATGACGTAAGAATATGAAATGTGGACAATCGGATTACCTTTCGCAATATATGACTTTTATTTATAGAAAGTAAGTACATAAAATCCCAAAAGCTGAGGTTCTTCTAAGGTTGGTATGTTATTTTTTTCCCAAAAAATAATGAATATGTTTGCATTGGTCCACGCGTTTGGTATGCAAATGGTGGAATTTTGTGAAAAAAATTATGTAGAGTTGTAGATAACAGGTGTGTCTAGTGCAACGTTATTTTTCCATATTTATTTATGTTATATATTTTTTTAAATTAAGGAACTCAGTGACGCCCTAAAATGACAAGTTCGAGCGTTGGGCCATGACATCTTGGTCTTAACATAGTTAATGAACGATATTTTTTTTTAAATGTAGGTCTGTGTGTCTTCTTGTGCGGGTTCTTTTCCGTTTTCTAAATAGGTGAGCCAATCAAAAGTTATAGCCGAAGCAAATAGACTACCTTTTGTGTTAGATTGATGTTAGTCCATTTAAAATTAAATAAAAATAGAAAAAAATAATAGATTTAAATAAAAATTACAAATTCAGAATCTACAGACAGAGTTAGACAAGTGTGTGAATTTTCATTAGCAGTGGACAAGCGTGGCATATGCAAAATCATGCACGAAATAGGAGAAGTGGTACAAAACATGTTTCCGATCATAAGAAAGTGCAAACCACTTGGTTTGGAAACCTGAACCTAGAACCAAAGCAGCCAAGTCATCCACCATGTAGGTTGAAAAAAAGGTGCCCACCAAAATTCTAAATTTAAAACAGTGCATACGCGCAACAAACACGTGTGTGCATAGCTTAAAAAGTAACACGCACACACTAAACGCACGATCACGCTTATTAGAGTGTACGCGTTAAACACGCGTGCGTGCATATGTTTAGTTGAAACTTTGCTTTGATTTCATTCTCAAGCATCTCAACCCCCCTTCTCCCTAATTGTAATCCTCCTCCTCCCTTATTTTCCTAACCCTCTTCTCCTTTCTCCATGTCTCTCCTTAACCCTCCATCGCTATCTCTCACTCTCTCTCTCTCCCCATCTAACCCTATAGTATCTCCATCTATCACACACAATCTCTCTCTCTCACCCACACACAATTTCTCTCTCTATTTCTCTCTCTCTCTTACACATACAAATACCACATCACCCTACCTCTCTCTCTCACTAACACACACAGAGAACACGTCACCCTACCTGAAATTAACACAATGATGATGATGATGATGACGATGATGATGAACAGTGATGATGATGATGATGATCATCATCATCATCACAATGACGACGATGATAATGATGGTGATGATCACAATGACTATGACTACGACTATGATGATGATGATGATAATGATTATGATGATGATGATGATGATGATGATTACGATGATGAGGATGATGATGACTATGATGAGGAGGAGGAGGATGACGACGATGGCGATGATGATGATGACGATGATGACCATGACGATGATGATGACGATGATGACCATGACGATGATGATGATGAGGAGGAGGATGACAATGATGATGACGAGGATGATACTATTATGATGATGATGATGATGATTATTATTATTATTATTATGATGATGATGATGAAGAATGATGGTGATGATGATGATGATGATGATGATGATGATCACGATGACTGTGACTATGATGACAATGATTATGATGGCGATGATTACGATGATGAGGATGGCAATGATGATGATGATGAGGATGATGATGATGATGATGATGAACAATGATGGTGATGATGATGATGAGGATGATGACGACGATGATGATGATGAACAATGATGGTGGTGATGATGATGAGGATGAGGAGGATGATGATGACGAGGACGATGATGAGGAACAATAATGATGACGATGATTATGATGATGATGATGATGATGATGAGGATGAGGATGAGGATGATGACAATGATGATGAGGAGGAGGAGGATAACTATGATGATGATGATGATGATGGTGATAATGATGGTGATGATGGTGATGATGGTGGTGATGATGATGATGATGACGATGATGATGAACAATGATGGTGATGATGATGATGACGATGATGATGAACAATGATGGTGATGATGATGATGATGATGATGACTATGACTATGATGACGATGATTATGATGATGATGACGATAATTATGATGATGAGGATGATGATGATGATTATGACCATGATGATGATGACCATGACGATGTTGATGAACAATGATAATGGTGATGATGATGATGATGATGACAAGGATGATGACACTGATGATGATGAGGATGAGAACAATGAGGATGAGGAGGATGAAAATGAGGATGATGATGACGATAATGATGACGACGATGATGAATAATGATGATGAACGGTGGTGATGATGATGATGACAATGATGATGTTGATGATGACAGCGATGACAATGACAACGATGATGTTGATGACAATAGCAACGGCGAAGATGATGATGATGATAATGATGATGATGTTGATGATGATGACCATGACAATGATGATGAACAATGATGATGATGATGATGAGAATGATGACGATGATGATGAGGATGATAACTATGATAATGATGATGACGACGACGGCGATGAACAATGATTATGATGATGATGATGATGATGACGATGACGACAACGACGACGACGATGATGATGATGATCACGATGACTATGACTATGATGATGATGATTATGATGATCGCGATGATGAGGATGATGATGACTATGATGATGATGAGGATGATGAGGATGTTGAGGATGAGGATGATGATGACTATGATGAGGAGGAGGAGGAGGATGATGAACAATGATGATGATGATGATGATGATGATGATTATGAGTCATGATGATGATTTATGATGAACAATGATGATGATGATGGTGATGGTGATGATCACAATGACTATGACTATGACTATGATGAGGATGATTACGATGATGAGGATGATGATGACTATGATGATGATGAGGAGGAGGAGGAGGAGGAGTAGGAGGAGGAGGAGGATGACGATGACGATGACGATGACGATGACGACGATGATGACCATGAAGATGACGATGACGATGACGATGCCGACGATGATGACCATGACGATGATGATGAACAATGAGGAGGAGGAGGAGGAGGAGGAGGAGGAGGATGACAATGATGATGATGAGGATGATGACTATGATGATGATGAGGATGATGACTATGATGATGATGCTGAGGATGAAGATGATGATGATGATGATGATGATGATTATGATGATGATGATGAACAATGATGGTGATGATGATCATGATGACTATGACTATGATAACAATGGTTATGATGATGAGGATGGAAATGATGATGATGATGAGGATCATGACTTTGATGATGATGATGATGATGAACAATGATGGTGATGATGATGAGGAGGAGGAGGAGGAGGAGGATGATGACGATGATGATGATGATGACGATGAGGAGGAGGAGGAGGATGAAGATGGCAATGATGATGAGGATGAGGATGATGACTATGATGATGATGATGGTGAGGATGATGGTGATGATGGTGATGATGATGATGACGACGATGATGATGAACAATGATGGTAATGATGATGATGATGATGATGATGATGATGATGATGATGATGATGATGATGATGAAGACGACAATGATGATGATGACGATGATGATGGTGATGACTATGACTATGATGACGATGATGATGATAATTATGATGATGATGAGGATGATGATGATGATGACCATGACGATGTTGATGAACAATGATGATGATGATGGTGATGATGATGACGATAATGACGATGATGACACTGATGATGATGAGGATGAGGACGATAATGATGATGATGATGAGGATGAGGAGGATGAAAATGAGGATGATGATGAGGACGATGATGAGGATGATGACGATAATGATGATGAACAATGATGAATGATGAATGATGATGATGATGATGATGATGATGATGATGATGATGTTGATGACGATGATGATGGCGATGATGATGTTGATGATGATGGCAATGACAATGACGACAACGACGACGATGACGATGATGACCATGACGATGATGATGAACAATGATGATGATGATGATGGTGAGAATGATGACGATGATGATGAGGATGATGGGGATGATGACTATGATGACGAGGATGACAACGATGATGATGACAAATTATTATAATGATGACGATGATTATGACAACGACGACGACGACGATGATGATGATGATCAAAATGACTATGACTATGATGACGATGATTATGATGATCACGATGATGAGGATGATGATGACTATGATGAGGAGGAGGAGGAGGAGGAGGAGGAGGATGAGGGTGATGATGAGGATGAGGATGATGATGATCATCATCATCACGATGACTATGATGACGATGATTATGATGATGATGATGATGATGATTACAATGATGAGGATGATGATGACTATGATGGTGATGAGGATGAGGATGAGGATGAGGATGATGAGGATGATGAACAATGAAGATGATGATGATGATGAGAATGATGACGATGATGACAAGGATGATGATGACAAGGATGATGACAAGGATGATGAACAATGATGATAATGATGATGATGATGATGATGACCATGACGATGATGTCCATGATGATGATGATGAAAAATGATGATGATGATGATGATGATGACTATGATGATGATGACCATCCTCTCCCATTCCACTCTTTATCATTATTTGGAAAACCTCTTGTCTCTATAGTTCATAAAAACCTACTCATGACACCCATATCCAATTTAAAGACCTACAGATAACTCGTACAAGGGGCTCATGTGTTAGTTCAAGGACTTGTTGAAGGCTCATACACATTAGAACATTCAACAAT
>LPNX010093984.1:257521-349719 GCA_001517045.1 Pseudotsuga menziesii | reverse complement strand
AGCCCAAAATGACACATCTCTGCCTGTGACCACTTTCCCATGATTTCGTCGCATGTTGGCACTTCATGAAAGTCACTGAAAAAACACCTATCTTGGAGGACCCTTATCTTGAGTTTTTTAACTCCGTTTGACCTCATTTCTACACCGTTGGAAAGGTATTTCAGTTAGCTAAAACTTTCTAGAAGACACCAAAGTCTGAAAATGCCCAAAAATACCCTAAAAATTTGTTTTTTGTACATTCGCGATTTTCCTTAAGGAAAACCCACGAATGTGCCTTTTAGCATTTAAAAATTAAAACATGAGTTAATTGGAGATTAGTTATTTCATTTAACTTAATTTCCTTAACTGCTGTAACTTCTCCAACCTTCAAAACTACCTTATTTCACCCATATAAATAGAGGTAGGGAGGTCCATGAGATGGGACTTGGATTTTTGCACTGTTATGCTGGAGGAATCGGGACTCTCTTTGCCCACACCTTTTCCCTGGAGGTCTTCCCCTTGTGTTCCAGATTTTGGAGGTTGAGTTCTTTGGAGAAGAGAAGTAGCAGAACCAGATCAAGGTTTCGTGAGGTGCCAAACCTGAAGAGAAGGTATATTTGTACTTGTTTTCAGGATTAATAAAGATGTGATGTCCTTCTTCTTCCCAAATCATTGTTCAATGTGTGATTGAATTTATGTTTATGATCATATGATGATGGTATTCATATTATTATTTCAGATTTTTTTGATTATCATTGTTTTATATGTGGTCATAATGGTTTGAGGAAGGTATAACTTGTTTTGCAGGTCTCTTGGAGCGAGAGGAGCAAGAAGAGGATTGAAGAGAAAGCTTGGACCAGCCTTCAGTTAGTCAGGTGTGGATCTTTCTCATCTCTAATCTTGCTGATATATGCTTGATGAACATTTTGCATCTCTCTTTCAAACCCAGTACGTTGATGGCCTCTTAAACCCTAGCCATAGGATACTTTCCTTTACAACAGAACTGGCGACTCCGTTGGGGATAGCCTTGTCTGTTTGGGGTTTTTCTCTTAATTTCTTTCAGCTTTTTGCATTGTTTCAGGTCCTTCTTGCCACTTAGGAACACTTTATAAATCTAATAGCACACTTTCCCTGCATTCTTAAGGTGGTTTTTGACCTTTTTGGGAATTTTTCCACCCATTCGCGAGTTGCTCTTCTGAACAGTCGCGAATACTTTATTGCATTCGTGGGTTGCTGTAATGAACAGTCGCAAGTCATTTGCGGGTTGCACTGATAGACAGTCGCGAATGCCCCTGTAAATAGTGTTTTTTCCTCTTTTCGTGATTTTTCTTCTGTTTGTGGGCTGTTGGGTAGGTCTTTTAGGGTCCTCTGCAGGTGCATGACTCTAGGGAGTTAGTGTCATCCTTTTTGCTTGTTCTCTATCTATGTGGTAAGCCTTTTTATAGCATTAGGGTTTTTTCTTTGCTCTTACTCCATCTCCTTTGCTTGGTTTGATTTTTGGCCTATGTTTCTGATCAGCCTCTGTTAGTGGTCTTTGTTTGATTTCAGAAGCTTTTTGGTGTTGGTTTCCTTCGTGTTTTGTTGGTTAACTTCACCATGCCAAAGTAGTAGTCTTGTCTCTTATGCAAGCCTTCCTTCCAAGTAGGGTTTATACTAACTTTAGGGCATTCTAGAGTTTGTTTGGTGGTTGTATACCAAAGTTCCTTTTGCTTTGTTCTTGTTATCTACATACTTTTGTTTGTAGGTAGTTTTCTTTTGCATTTATAAAAGAAAATTAAAAAGAACCTATACTTGTTTGCTGCTTTCCCCCTTACCTCCTTCTTTGGCTTGACCTTGTTGGACAAGGTACTGAGCAGCCTTTGTTTGTAGGTCTAGATTGATGCTTGGGACTTCTTGACCTTTGTTTATGTCAGTCTTATTGCTCAGTCTCTTCATTCCAGAGTAGTTGGCTTGTTTATCTTTGTGAGCCTTCCTTTCAAGAGAGGTTTATATTCAACTTTAGGGAGACCTAGGGTTTGTTTTTGGGGAGTAGAGTAGTTGTCTATTTGCTTTGCTTACAGTACTTGTTTGCATTAGTTCATAGGCTGATTTTTTCTTTTTCATTTATAAAAGAAAAATACAAAAACATATGTTTGCTTTATATGCATGTAGATTAGGGTCTTAGTCTAGATTGCATAGCATATCTTTGTTTTTGAAAAAATATAAAAAGATTTTGTTCTTTTTTGGCTTTCAAGTGTCTATTTGAAAATATAAAGAGAATAGTTTTTGCTTTTTGCATTTCATATCTCTTTGCTTAGTCAGTTTGTTTCAATTTTGAGTCAAAACACCACATGAGTTTCATGCCATTTACCCTCTGAGTAAGAAACAACCCATAAAATAAACGATATAATTTTAAAATTTATTAGCAAGTTTTATTTTATAGGGTCATACACCAACTAGCTTAGGCTAGACTTGTGGGTTAGGGTGTTTTCAACTCCCCACAAGTGTTAAATTTCAGACGTAGTTGGCCTATCACTAGGTAAATCCTTTTCTACATTGATTGTATTTGGGAAGCTCCTCTCAAACGGGAGTTAAGCACTAGGCCGCGTGGAGGCTTGGACAGAGGAGATAACCCTCCGAATCCTTGTCAAAACGTAACCCAGGACTTTTACGCATCTGGGGATTCTGTCCTAGATAGATTTTTGGGCTCAGCTACCCTGCCCATGCGTACGAGTTCGGCTGATGACTGTCCCCCCAGACTGTCAATTTAGTTAAGGTAGCCTTTAGTCTCTTTGACATCTAGGGTTCATACACAGGTACACCGGAAGGTTATTTCTGGTTGACCTTGGACGGGCTTGGAAGGTAACCCTTGTGGAAAGTGCAGGAGGGTGGTGGGTGATTCCTCTGCTTGTGCCTGAGAACCACCTCAAGGACGCCAAGTAATCATTCATCAGCTTTCTTCTGGAAAGTGCATCTTATACCTGTTTGTCTGTTTGGGCTTTAGAAATTTTTAGTGAGTGCTGTGTGGTTTGTCTGTACTTAGTGGGCCTTTAGGTGTTTGCTTTGTAATTTTGGTTGACCATCAACCTCAGACTTTGTCTCTTGTTTTGAAACTATGGCTAGCACCCCTTCGAACACCAACCAAGAGATCCCCATGATGGGAGCTCCTTGTCATATTCCTCTCACAGGGAATGTTGGTGTTCCCTTGATGGCCACCTTGAATCTTCCGGGATTCACCCTAGGGCTACCGGTGTGGTTGTTTTCCACTCCAACTATCCTGAATGCTCCTGATGCTTCTCAAGTAAGCTCCTTATATCAAGGGCATCAAAACACTGCTTCCCCTTCACCTGTAGTTAATTCTCCTCCTCCTTCTACCTCATGCGGTGAAAGTACTGATACTAGTAACCGGTAGTCTAAAAGGAGTAAAAGAATGAGGAATAGGAAGAAAGCACATAAGCAAGGGGGCACCCGTTCAACCTCTGCAAGTCAAGTTGAACCTCACCACCCAGCCTCTGTTGTTCAAGCTGGGGGCACCCATCCAACCTCTGTAGGTCATGTTGGATCTAAGCACTCAACCTCTGCAAGTCAAGTTGATATTCACAATCCAGCCTCTGGTGATCAAGCTGGTGGGATCCTTCCAACCTTTCCAGGCCAAGTCGGATCCTCTCACTCAACCTCTGGTTTTCACGTTGAGTGCACCCGTTCAACCTCTGGTGTTCAAGTTGAACCTTCCTATCCAACCTCTGTTGTTCACGTTGGAGCTATCCATCCAGCCTCTGGTGTTCACGCTGGTAGGATCCTTCCAACCTTTCCAGGTCATGTCGGATCCAGCCACTTAGCCTCTGGTGTTCAAGCTGAGTGCATCCATTCAACATCTAGTTTTCAAGTTGAACCCTCCCATCCAACCTCTGTTGTTCAAGTTGGATCTATCCATCCAGCCTCTGGTGATCAAGCTGGTGGGATCCTTCCAACCTTTTTAGGTCATGTCGGATCCGGTCACTCAGCCTCTGGTGTTCACATTGAGTGCACTCGTTCAACCTCTGGTGTTGAAGTTGAACCTCCCCATCCAACCTCTGTTGTTCACGTTGGATTCGTTCACCCAGCCTCTGTTGCTCAAGCTGGGGGCACACACTCAACTGCTGCAAAGCATGTTGATCCTAACCATTCAGCCTCTATTGTTCATGTTGATGGTGCCCGTCCTACCTCTGCCAGTCAAGTTGGACCTAGTCTCTCAGCCTCTGCTAGGCATGCTAGGGGCAGTCTTTCAGCCTCTGTGGTTCAAGCTGAAGACAACCTGTTAACCACTGTGAGTCATGTTGACACAGTTGACAAGTCTACCTGTTCAAACCACAAGCCCAAGTTTCCTTGTAAGCTTTTTGAGGGAGACCACCTTACTTATAAATGCCCTTCTATTGAAGAGGTAAGAAGAGTTTGGATTCATGGTCATCCCGTTTTTGAACATTCTGGAGTCTCTCAACAACCAGCCTCTCTTAGTGAGGTTAGACCTAGTCATCCGGCCTCTGTTGTTCATGCTAGGGGCAAACTCTTAGCCTCTGCCAGCCACGCTAAGAGAAAACAGTCATCCACTGCTAGTCATGTTGACACAGTTGAGAAAACCAGTCGTTTGAAGCATCATCTTAAGTTCCCTTGTGTGCTATGCAAGGGAGATCACCTTACTCATTTGTGCCCTGCTATCCCAGAGGTGCGAAGAGTGTGGTCTGAGACTCATGGATTTTCTTCTCCTGAACAACCTATAGTTTCTCGACATCCTACTCAACCTTTGGTAGATCAAGTGGTCGAACAAATCTCAGATTTGGTTGATCCCACTCTTCTTTCGGAGAGTGCTCCTCACGTGATTGAACCAATGTCATCTTTGGTCAATCCCACTCTCCTGTCGGAGAGTGACCCTAATGTGATTGCACCAATGCCATCTTTGGTCAATCCCACTCTCCCTTCAGAGAGTGACTTTCACGAAGCGGTTGAATCGATTCCAGTATCGATCAACCCCACTCTTCCCTTGGAGAGTGAAGTGTCTACTAGTCACATTTTCTTCACTGCCAGTTCAGATCTTACTGAACAAGGGGGAACTGAACTTGCTTCAGACTAACCCCCACCAAGCTCTCGGATTGCTTCCTTTGATTGGGATAGCCTAGTTGAGCCACGCCTTCCTTCCGTTGCACCTTTCCAGATAAAGGTCAAGATTGAACCCTATACGATTGCTCGTTGTATTGTTGATGAAGGAGCCTCAGTTATTATTTTGTCTGCTCGTGCTTGGCGAGGTATGGGATCACCCAACCTTGTGTCGACTGCTAGTCAGTTACTGGCATTTGATAGAAGAACTTGTGTAGCTTTGGGAATTCTTACTCAAACACCTGTTACTTTGGGTGGGAAGACCGTCTTAGTTGACTTCATGGTGATAGAAGACCCCTTGGACTTCAATATGCTCCTTGGACGTGATTATGTCTATGCCATGCAAGCTGTGGTGTCAACATTCTTTTTTGTGATGTACTTTAATCATGGCGAAGAAATTGTCACTATTGATCAGTTGGATTTTCTTGATCCGTCTCTTGACCCAAATCGAGACCAAATTTTTCCTTTATTGGTTCCCAGTGTTTCTGTAGACACCACCCCACCACAGGTGAACTATGTGGCCTCTTGTCCTTTATGTTCAATTGCTACTAAGAAGCACCCTCTGTTTTCATGCTTATCTTCTCGGGACTTGGTCCCAGCAGTTGAATGGGTGAGTCATCCTATACAGACTATGGAGCCTGTTCTCCAATCTGTTGATCCATTTGAAAGTTTAGATATGGATCCTATCTCGGATGATCTCCTTCCTTTGGATGAAGTCTTCCTAGAGTCTTTGATACAGTCTGACCTTATTTTGGATGTTGGTTCAGTTGTGACTAAGTCTAACCCTGATTTCCCTAGTAAGTCTGACCTTTCTTCTTATATTGGTCTTGTTGAGTCTTTTGACTTTTCCTTTGAACAGCAAGTCAGTGATCCTGATGAGTTTGATTTTTCTTATGAATTTTTCAACTCCTGTGATACTGAGTTTGTTCTTACAGACTCTATCTCCCTTGTTGATTTTTGCTCTCCTTCTGAGGTTGATCTTATTGATTATAAACCCTCGAGCCTTGGTTCTATATAATCTTCTTCGGTTGATTCTGCCTTGACTTTACCTTTTATAGAAGATAGCAAAGACACATGTGTTTCTTCTAAAGTGACCCACATCAGATCGTTTCTTTTGAATATGATTCTGATGTTGTTGTTTCTTGGAGACAGGATTTCTAGTTGGGTTCACAACTGTTTACTGGCCTCACCTTATTGTTCAAGTCGTAATTGCATTTGCATGTGCCCTGCTCGCGCTTATGAGCCTGATGCCGGCTTCCACGCTTTTAGCTCATTGTATAAGCCCTCATCTTTGTTCTCATCATCGCTAAGCCTTGTATCAGTTTGCCTTTGCAACTTGACACCTTTTACCCTGAGGAGACATTCCCCGAGTGTCCTTATCTTGCTCACTTTCCTTGCATTATGCATAGGTTTGTTCCTTGAGCTTGGAACTAGTTTCGCCTGCCTATGACACTTGTCTCCTCGCATTTAGAGCATTCTTTCTTCTCTCCTTCGAGCTCGTTAAAAACAGTCAGGAGGCCGCGAGTTGGCTTTTCTGGACTCGTTAAAACTTCACGGGAAAGATTATGAGTTTCTTTAGGCCCAAGTCTGACTCCTCAAAATAGACTTGACTGCCGAGTAAACTTGTCCGTTCAGGCTCGTTAAGAATATGTGAACGGGCATCCACATTGGTGGTAGGTTATCTTTTTCTCGGACCATGTGGAATAGTACGAGAAAGGATCCCTCTCTTTTATTTTGAATTGAGAAGAGTATTCTCAGGCATAGGTTTATCTCTTTTCCGGACCTGAAGGACTAAACTTACGAAAAAGGAATCCCCTTTATGAGCTTAGTTTTCTCTTTTTCGTGCTCTGGACCAAAACATGAAAAAGATTCTGAGTGTACTTTATGTCTTTGTCATGCTCGTTAAACCCTAAAGAACAAAGCATCGAGTTTATTGTTGTAAGCTCCATTTCTCGTAATCAAATGGATCTTTCCAAGTGATCTTGCCTTCCTTCACACTCGTAAAACTCAGGCTGTATATGCTGCTTTTGAAGGAGCGTTGGGTAGGTGGTAATTTAACCTTTTTCGGACCTTCTTGACTAAGTACGAAAAAGGTGCGCCTTTTCTTCTTTGGAAGTTAAGAGAGTTCTTCTTTGGTATGTTTTATACTTTTTCGGCCTTAGGAGACTAAATTGTACAAAAAAGGACCCCCATGGAGTCTTCTTTGGAGTTTTCAGAATCTCTAAACTATGAAAACACTGTCGAGCATGTACTAGTTCAGGCTCGTAAAATCCACGAATTAGTGCCTTATCAAGCATTCTTCTTTCTTTTCTTCGAGCTTGTCAAAAAATGAAGATGGTCCCGAGTTTGCTTTCTTGGACTCGTTAAACCTTTACAAGAAAGAAGGGAAGGGGAAGGTTTATTTCCATGTCTTTTTATATCATGGCAGCAAGTCTTGTTTCCTTGAATAAAGCACCAGTTTTGATTCTATCAACAGTTGGGTCCTAGTCTTTTGACCTTATCCTGATTCAGAGTTTTCTTACTCCTCCAGTTGGTCTTTTTTCCAATTATATGGGGAATCTGTCAATGTCTCCTACATTGCAGATTTGTTTCATTGGTCCTATTTTGTGTCAAAAGCTGCCTAAGTCACTTTTGTGTCGTGCTCACTTTTCAAGGATTAAACCTTTGTCGGCCATTCTGCAGTTACCTTGACCTTTTGTGTCGGCCGTTCCCTGGTATCCGTTCATTACATCATGTCTTCACCAGTCCTTTTTGTGAAATTCAGTACCAATTCCAGATCCAATTAGTCTTTGACTTACCTCGTGTTGGATGATGAAGGATGGCTTAATGCCTTCCTTCCAATGGATCTCTTCCTATCGACTGCAACACATCTTGCTTTGGGGATGGGATTTAGAGCTTTATGACAGTACCTTGGGGATTGTTGTCATCAATGGCAATTTCCCTTACTATTGGGTAGTGGGAATACCTTAATGTCTCCTACTCAATGGATTCTTCAAGTGTTCTACTTCAAGTCCTTATAATCACACTTGTTAGAATGTACTAGGTACCTTGGGGACCATTTTCATTAGTGGTGGTTTCCCTCGCGTTTGTTAACAGTTTTCATTATTGACCGGTAATCAAACGGTTTCCTCCATGTTTGAATTCAACTCTTTTATTCGCATGGTTAGGATTTGTACCTTTTTTGGGCAGTTTGGATTGAAGACCTTGGGCCGACAGTAGCATTGTCATCTTTTTCTATTTCCCGAGTTGCGCAAGACCTTGTTATACTTTATATGACATTTTGCTGAGACATAGATCCACCTTGTATTTTTGTGGCTATGATCAATTGTTGAGCATGGATCCACCTTGTTCATTTGTGGCCATGGCTCCTTTAGATTTGATATGGCGCCTTTTTGCACATTGAGCGACCATGATAGTTTCATCAGTTATACATATGTTGGATCCGCCTGTATCTTTATGGCGATGATTTGTATATGGACGTGTATGTTCCAGAGATCAGTTTTTCAGACATTTATCTCTCTTTCAGGTACCTTCACTCGAGCCTTTTGATCTTGGATTCTCTGCTCTCCCCATACTCAGTTGTTACCTTTATAATGTATTTCGGCTATCGTCTTCCCCTCTAACCTCACACATTATGGGGCATCTGTTATAGCCCAAAATGACACATCTCTGCCTGTGACCACTTTCCCATGATTTCGTCGCATGTTGGTACTTCATGAAAATCACTGAAAAAACACCTATCTTGGAGGACCCATATCTTGAGTTATGTAACTCCATATGACTTCATTTCTACACCGTTGGAAAGGTATTTCAGTTAGCTAAAACTTTCCAGAAGACACCAAAGTCTGAAAATGCCCAGAAATACCCTAAAAATTTGTTTTTTGTACATTCGCGATTTTCCTTAAGGAAAACCCATGAATGTGCCTCTTAGCGTTTAAAAATTAAAACATGAGTTAATTGGAGATTAGTTATTTCATTTAACTTAATTTCCTTAACTGTTGTAACTTCTCCAACTTTCAAAACTACCTTATTTCACCCATATAAATAGAGGTAGGGAGGTCCATGAGATGGGACTTGGATTTTTGCACTGTTATGCTGGAGGAATCGGGACTCTCTTTGCCCACACCTTTTCCCTGGAGGTCTTCCCCTTGTGTTCTAGAGTTTGGAGGCTGAGTTCTTTGGAGAAGAGAAGCAGCAGAACCAGATCAAGGTTTCGTGAGGTGCCAAACCTGAAGAGAAGGTATATTTGTACTTGTTTTCAGGATTAATAAAGATGTGATGTCCTTCTTCTTCCCAAATCATTGTTCAATGTGTGATTGAATTTATGTTTATGATCATATGATGATGGTATTCAGATTATTATTTCAGATTTTTTTGATTATCATTGTTTTATATGTGGTCATAATGGTTTGAGGAAGGTATAACTTGTTTTGCAGGTCTCTTGGAGCGAGAGGAGCAAGAAGAGGATTGAAGAGAAAGCTTGGACCAGCCTTCAGTTAGTCAGGTGTGGATCTTTCTCATCTCTGATCTTGCTGATATATGCTTGCTGAACATTGTGCATCTCTCTTTCAAACCCAGTACGTTGATGGCCTCTTAAACCCTAGCCATAGGATACTTTCCTTTACAACACTACGACCATATCTCAGACCTTATATAGCTAGGACACATATATGTAGTTGTTGCCTCAAAAGACAATGAATGCAAGCATCTAAAAAATATTTTAATCTGGCTCATCAGTGTTCAGGGTATTATTCATTTAAAATTCTAGGGTTTCAATTTATTTTCCTGTCAACACTATGAATATAATAATTTTCTCTTACTGCATTGGGGTTAATATTGCTCATGGGGCACTCCAATTTCTATGTCGAACGTTGGTTTCTTTTGCTTCTTTCTAGCTTATATATTGTGTTCATGCTTAGAGTGTCCAGTTTTAAAATCAATAGTTTCATAACAGAGGTGAAATCCAAGCTCACAATGCAAATTCCCATGTGTCAATTGAAGGTTTTATCATGATCTGAACTGAAAATGCAGTAGGAAATTACGAGTAGGTTAATTTCCAAATATGTAGCATTCAAAGCTAGTAGTATTTTATGTATTTTGAAAACTCAGTTGAAAACAGTTGCAGGTTTTCATGGATGATTGGTGCTGACATAGCAGTCAAACATTATAGGTAGCAACAGAAGTTCCACATGTTAAGCAAGGGATCATACTAAATCCAAGGGGATTTGTTTCTAATCTTCATCATTCGAGATCACTGGCTTCTGTTGCATTGTTCTTGCAACTTAATTGTGTTTCAAGTATGTAACTTGGATTTTTATCCTAGAAGATAGCAATAGCTACTAGATTATATTGGTTATATATTTTGTTATTTGAAACAAAAAAGGGGGTTCAGTCGGAGATGCTTGAGAGACTTGCAGGGGACTTCAAGCCAGTGAGAAGAAGATTTCTTGACTATATTGAAACTTGTTTATCTTTTTGAAGTTAATACAGAAGCTCTTCTCTTTTTAACCGAGTTTCATTACGGTATTATTTTTCAGTATGTATTTCTATGTGTTCTATCCACTGGTATACTTTGTAGTTTGGTGAAAGACTTCATCTGTTTGGTGTTCCTCTCCATTACGATTATACCTATTATGTGCAAAGGGTTGTTTTCATAATTCATCATTGTTGGATGCTCTGTTTATAATTTTTTGTTTCTAAAGTTTATTCTTCTAAGCTATGTTAGAGATTCATCTTTGATAGATGCCTCTTGCATACTGAACGGTTTCTTCATTTCAAACTATCTTTCATCACTTTATGCACTGAACATGATACTTACCTTGCCTCAGAGTTATTATAAAGGAATTTAGTGATTTATTAGCTATAAGGCATTGAGATTCAAGTTTTACTCTATGCCCAATGGAATATATTCTATCCATAGTTAGCTTACTACCCTCTCCCTTTCTCCTTTAGTCTTGTTGATCCATTTTCCAAAAACATTTAAATTTTATTCAACCCTAGAGCTTAAGATGTGCTAGCCATGCTCCTTCTGCAGTCAAGGCACATCTTTTAGTACTAACCGATGGATTGAGATCCTGCAAATATTTGATGGCTGAAGAAAAATTCATCTTTCTAGCCCACATGCATGAGAGCGAAATCAAAACTACAACTTTCTTTTTCAAGTTTCAAATCTTCAATCCTCAATTCGAGGTTTGAAAGTAATTTTGATCTCTTTTTTATAAGCTAGAAGATGGAAAATGTCTTTTATTTTTGTTTTGTTGTAAGTCAAGTTTCTAGCATTTGTATATGTCTGCACACATGTTTGTCTCTGCTCTAAATACTCAGGTAATTAAAACATTGATTAAAGTTGCAGAATTCAATTCCTTTTAAGAATTGGAGTTTTTTATTTATTTTTTCAATTCCAAATTTTGATTTTATTATTTTTAAAAGGCATGGACTTTGCAACCCTTATTTGTTATGAAAATAGGCATATCAAGTATCTCAAGCTTTCTTTGTGAAGAGTTCAAAATCCTTACCTCCTCACACAATTAGCTTGTTGCGCCTCTACAGCCCAGTATGGGGGAGATCTTGTAATGTTACATAACGTTATGTTACGTTATTTTTATTAATAAAAAATAAAAATTTTAATTATGAGGAAAAATAAATGTCGACCAAAAAAACAACCTAATATGGGGGAGATGTTGTAATCTTCCTACCTAACAAAACAATAAAAAAGTAAAAATTTAATTATCCCCCCAAAAAAATGTGGGTAAAAAGAAACACAATATGGGGGAGATGTTATAATGTTCCTACCTAGCAAAATAATAAAAAATAAAAATGAATTATCCGCAAAAAAATGACCATGTGCAAAGGCCTTCTAAGCAACCCATGGTTTTATTGTACATGGTTTAGGAGGACCTTGCACATGGTCTGGGCCTTGCAAATGGTTTTAAGACCATGTGCAAGGCCTCCTAAACAACCCATGGTTTAAGGAGGGCCTTACACATGGTTTTAAAACCATGTATGGAGAGATGTTGTAATGTTCATTCCTAACAAATAATACTAAATATTAATAATAAAATTATTATATGTCAGCTTTAAATAAAAATATGTGTTTTTTGGTTTGAATCAAATCAATGGCTATATATAGGACACACCAAAGTTGATAGCTCATTGAGTACAATGCCTAAGACAAAGTTTACACCAGGAGAGATTTGATCCCTCTTAACACTTGATAAAGCCTAGGATTTAAATCTAGACTCATATTTATAAGTCTTCACGAAAGACATCTTCCTTAAGATAAATTAATGTGTATAAGTGTTTGCAAAATTCTATATTTTCATGACCTAATATTACACAGGAGAGAACCTCGAACTTAATGAAAATAAAGATTTCCATTGGGAAAATCCTTGTTCCTTATCAAAATATCTATTGCTATATTTGGGAATTATAATTTTCACTTCATATTTATCAAACATAATTATATACTTGGAATGTCTGTCCAACGCCAGCATGGCAGATAGTCCTTACCGTGTAGAACGATTTTCCACATGTTGAGATGTGATTCTCCTTCTCCTTAGGGTCTAACGTGCAGATATCGTTCCGCATCAACACCATCAAAACCTACCTCCTTTTTCTACTTCGAGAAAACAAATCCTTGCTTTTTCTTCAAATAAAACCAATCTAGTTCGTTTCACCACCTTAATTGTGTGCTTTACTTTTCTGCCACGCCATAAGAGTTTTAAGTCAAATTATAGAATCAATGAATGGAGTAAGCTATTTTTTCTCTTTTTGTCATCGGGTACTCTTATAAGAACATATCGAATCAATAAATAGAGTAAGCAAATTGTTTTGTCATGGGTTAAATTAGAGTTTCAACATAATTCAAGTTGACTATAGTGTAAATATATGATATTAGTTAGGGTGTCAAGTTGACTATGGTGTAAATATATGATATTAGTTAGGGTGTAAATATATGATAAGTTAGATTTTTTTTGTTTTTAAAAGGATTACAAACATAACAACATTATTAAAAGTAGTGGAGATATTGATAAATTATTATTATTATTATTATTATTATTATTATTATATAAAAATAGATTAATATAAAAAAAAGATGTTTAAAACTTAGATGATTTGAGTTGGAGGACTATTTTTTCTGTAATTCAAATTTTCATGGTAGAAATGAATTTAGCACCCACAAAAGCCCTCAGAGCAATTTGACTTTTAGATTGAATTGAGGGTAACTCCGAGTACATTACCTAACCTATTGTTCTCATGATGCTACATTGCCAAATGGAAAGCTTATTGGGCCGGTTTCACTCCAAGGAAGTTCGACTTTTCAGGTATCACTATTTGAGTTAACCTAATAATTATATAATAGTTAGTATAATAGTTATCCAATATAACCACAATTAGAGTTGAAGTTAAGCAAATAGTTGTATCATAAATGGAATTAAGATCATAGTTGTATCTAATAATCAAATAGTTGAAGTTGAAGTTTAATTTTTCCAACTATCACAGAAACTTTACTTATCATATGTTATCTAATGTATTATTTAATTTTTTTGAAATTTTTAATTATGAATTTTGGACGACACCCATAGAATCAATGGACAGTACACTTGTCTCATTTTCTTCCATATATGAAAAAGCATAGATGGTAGTCCACCCCAAAATTCTAAGATATATAAGCCTATCAGCCTAATTAATCAAATAGTTGTATCTAATAATCGAATAGTTGAAGTTGAAGTTGAAGCTTAATTTTCCCAACTAATAGTTGTATCTAATAATTAATTTAAAAGTTAATATAAGTCTTGAATGGAGTTGACATTAAGCTAATAGTTGTATCATCAATGGAGTTAAGCTCATAGTTGTATCTATTAATCTAATAGTTGTATCTAATAATTGAATAGTTGAAGTTGAATTTTAATTTTTCCAACTATCACTAATTGTAATTAGTAGATGTTAACTAAGTTATTTTTTATTTTTTGAAATTATTAATTATGAATTTTGGACGAAGCCCATATAATCAATATGAACAATACACTTGTCTCATTATCGTTAGTAGATGAAAAAGCATAGATGGTAGTGGATTTTATGAGCTCTTGTTTCCTTTTAGGAGTTCTCACAATCATAGCTACACTTTACTCCATAGGTCGTATGATCGATGAATTAGGTAAGTGCATTGAATTTGAGTGGAGAGGATCACACCTGTCAAAACGTAGGCAAATTGTTGAGAATTTAATACTTGCAAAGGCCATACACAAGATCTGTATGAAGGATTAGATCATGTGGGTGTTTCACGTAAAATATCTTGTGAGGGCTGCTGAGACTCAAATGGTGTAGATGTGTTGTTCCCTTTCTATAAAAAAAAATCCTCTAGGAATTTGGATATGTCAACTTATTTGTCTTGTACCCATCCAAATAACTCAGGTTGAAAACAATGGACTACAACCCTTGCTTGATGGGCTTGAGATACCTCCACACCACACTTATGCAGATAGCATATCACTAGCAAACTTGCTGCACTTCGGCTTATACGATGTTGTCTTGAGTCAATGGGATGGTAAAATCACGGTGGTCTCATCAATGGGAAAAAAAAATAGTGGGAAGTCATACTTACTAAACCATCTGTTTGGCTCCCTTCTTGATGTAGCACGGGGTAGATGCACTGATGGAGTGTGGATGGATTCAAAGTTCCTCTATGTACTGATGGACTTTGAGGGACTGGGGAGTTTTGAGAGAACAAAGCAAGAAGATATGTTACTCTCAATCCTAAATGATGCCTTGAGTAATTTAACAATTTTCAACAAGAAGGTTTGTTTTGTGAATGGTCTTATTTGTTTGGTTTTGCTGGTTTGGTTTTCTCATACTTTAGTGGCCTCAAAATTTCCCTTAAATTATCTGAACTACTCAAATATTAGTTACCAATTGTGGTATTTTATTTCTTAATCAAGATTTTCATCTTGATAAGGAGACTGAAGCTATCTTCCAGCGTTTCCAAAGTGGGGTGAACTTGGTGAAGAACGATGAAAATCTATTCAAGGGACTATTTTACATTTCTATCAAGGATGTGGATGTCTCTGATATAGAGGAATTAAAAGATGAATTCCGTGTTAAACGTCTACAAATTTGTAAAAGATCTCGTGAAAACTTTCTGACAAATATGTATGGAGGAATGGTTGAACTTGCTGCAATGTCTTCTTTTACTCGATGAGAATATCATCAACAAAGTCTATATGATATTGATTTTACTATATAAGATGAGCCGAGACATAGTTATAACAGTGGCCGTGCCTTCTTGAGGGATTTGAATCTTTGTATTTCCTAGATAGCAGTGAAGGATTGGACTCCTGTAGATTTGAAACATGTTGCTATGAAGGTTGATATCCTTTGCAAGAACTTGGTTTCTGCTGTGAAGGAAGGATGCCTTTCTTTGCCAGGAACCAACAAGGTGCTTATTAATTTTGATACTCATGAAGTGGTAGGTGATGCTCCAATAGAACTTGGGGATCTATTCATTGATTTGTAGGACACTGGCCTGGATCTTGTACCTCTAGATGATACAACATCAAATGATAAAATTTTGTCTCATCTCAGTTCTAGACTAGAAAGTGTCTTGGAAAGAAGAGGCAAAGATGGTGATCTATGGCACTCTAAATTTCAGGACTTCTTAGGGGCATTTACTAAGAGACGTTCAAAATTGGCTTTGCAGCAATATTGCAGAATTTTCTAGCAACAATGATGTACAAAGTTGCAATTGGAGGCAGTTTTAGCCCTAGCAGAATTGAAGCAAGGTCTTTTAGTATGTGGTTGTAAGTGTTCTTTATGTTTTTAGCGATGTGTTTTAGAGAAGGGCCATTTCTCTGAGCACTCTTGTATGAGTAACCATGTTTGCATTGAGAAGTACACATATTGTTCTCTTGAATTAGATCAAGAAAATGAAGTGGAGGAATGCCAAAATTTGGCAGGTCATGGTGGGAATCATGATTGCAAAAAGAAAAATCATACATGTATGGAGATATGTTCTTTCTTTGACAAATCATCCAATTCCATCAAATCTTGTTGCTTGAAGGTTGGACATGAAGGTCTTCATAAGTGCAATTCACCATAGCAAATGTGCAAGATAAAGTTTTCTCTTCCAAGCTGCAAAAATCCTTGTGCGATACAAATTGAGCTCGGGGATCATGAAAAACATGCTTTTTATGAAATGTATTATCCCAAAAAATGCATCATGGATGGGTGTCCCAGAAGCTGTGGTTACAAATATCACTTCCATAAATTGACAAGTGATGAACATCTCTATGGTAATGAGCATGCTTGTCATAAGAAATGTGAAGCGGATGGAATTTGTGAAATATTCACTAAACTCTTGCGACAGACACGCTCATTTCAAGCGAGAAGAGGTTACTTTGAGTATGAACATGCCTCTGAACAAAATGGTCTACAAAAGGATTGTTGCATTGCTATTCCACCATTTAAAACATCCCATGATGGTGTGCAACTTCACACACTAAATCCAAACGTTGTGCATTATTGTAAGGTTAGATGTCAAGCTTGTGGGTATTTTTGTCAACGACCATTCAATCATTATGTTTCCCATAATACGGTTCATGGGAACATGAGGACTGTCAATTTTGCATCATATCAGGAAGAATTTGATATCCATGGTAGGAAATATATTTGGGGGGAATCTAGTGTGGCAGAGATGTGTAACATGCATTGTAAAGCACAAGGTCGAGGACACATTCATTTTATTTACCGTCCTATGAATGATAATTGCACAAGTTGTATCTATGATGGCTTTCAACATGAGACAAGAAAATATGGCCCCAAAGAGTACATGCCTAAAGATGAGTTTACCCATGAGACTTACTGGAAGCAAATGCGGTTTCAAGACCCCAGTACTGAAGAATATCATAAGGAGTTTTCTCTATGTAACCATCTTTGCATGTCACAAGAGCATAATGAATTTGGTGCTATTTGATTAAGGTCTTACTGCACAGAGAAATTATGGCATGCTCCAGCGAAAAGTACTACCTCAATGGCATCCTCTACAGGTCACATAGCTGCATATGGTCATGTTTTTGTCTGTGACCATTTGCATCATGTGGTTTTTGTTATTGACAAGTCTGGTTCAATTTCCAGTCCTGATATCAAACCAAACATGGCCAAATTTATATCTCGACACAATCGTAGGCTGGGTTGTGTGTATGAGGCTATTGTTCAATTCATTACTACTCGGCGTAGAATTACTAGTGATGATTCTTTATCTGTGGTTTTGTTTAACAATACAACAATACTTTCCAAGGATAATTTTAGGGGCGAATTTTAGCCCAGTGGCCTATTTTTCCATGTTTTTCTCCCAAAAAAGATTCATCATTTTGCATTTTTTGAAGCCCTGTTTTGCCCAATTTTGATGGGGTAAAATTTTTTCACCCAAAAAATAGCCAAATTATTTTATAAACGATATAAAATCCTTGGAAATTAAAATATTTTTTGAAAAATATCGCCAATCATTTTATAGTTGGTGTTTTAAGAATTGGTAATATTCGCCAACATTTATACACTTTTAAATAAGTATGGTTCCTTAAAATCATCCCTGATACTTGCTCTAGAAATGCAAGAGATGAAGGAAGATATAGTGGATAGGATTCTTCAATATGTTGCAGTAGGTGGAACAAATTACTCTTTTGTTTTGAAACTGGCAGACGAGATCATTTATCGGGGATCCAGCCATCCTGATGTGGTCAAGAAGAATCCAACGGTTATCGTTTTGAGTGATGGCGAAAATAATGATGGGGGCGATCCTCTTCAGTTTGTGAATAGACTGAATATAATAGAACTAGGGATGATATTCCATACAATCATGTTTGGAATAGATCCTATAGTGGCTATTTTGGAGAAAATGGCAGGACTTGGTAATGGCTCTTTTCAACATAGTCTTGATGAAGTGCAGCTAGCATGAAGCTTTGAGAATATAGCGACTAGTCTAAAGCCTAATGTTGCAGCTTAAATCTGATGATGGTTCCTCTCAATTTGAGGTCAGAGTTATAACCTTCATTATAAATTTTTTCCATTCTAGAATCTAGTTTCTTTTAGTAATCTGTAGAGGCCTTTGTGAATTCAATTTTATCCTTTGATATGTTGTGGTCTGGTAAAGTAGCTAATATTTCCATTCCAGCTGCCATTGTCTCCACACTCTTGTCAAATTATTGAAACAAACTCTGCACTTTTCTTAGATGAAGTAGGCAGAGTTTTGGTTATTATCCTAGTTGCATAGAAGATAGACACAATGAAATCTATTTTGAATGAGCACAAATGGTAATTTTGTTTTGTAGTTTTTTCTTAGATTCAGATGATACATGTCCTGAGGTATGCACAGGTGATAAGAACATGTTATGAGTTTCTTGAAAGAGATTCTCATTGGATTTTTTTAGGGAGTTATGCCATACTATATTTTGAGGCCATGAGTTTTTGACAGCCTTAAGATGTGCTATCATTCTTTTTCTCCTTTTTTATCAGAAATTTGTTGTGCAGTGGAATGGAGTTATCTCTTTCTATGATATAGATCCTAGGTTTTGAAAAATTTGGCGAATTTGTATCCGTATGTATCTTGGTAACTTAGGTATGTCTTGAGTCGTGAGGGCGAGTTGTGTTTCCCTATTTCTTGTGAGGTCATGAGCTGATGACGACAACTCATGGCATTTGGAGATTGTAAAGTCTGTTATCCTCTTTATAACACTAACTACTGGCAAAAATAATGTTGTACTCCACTACTCTCTTCCCTTATGCTTGTGATAAGTAGCTTCTCTGGAGCCTTTCTTACTTCTCTATCCATTTGCATGTAAAAAATACACTATTAACTTTAATTCATAAATCCTTCTCCATGGGTAGAATTGACAGTTCCACATTATCAATGTTCAGTCTGTCTTGGGTCATTAGGGTTGTGTTTCCCTTTTTTTCGTGTAGGTTTTGGAACCATATGATTAAGGATATATTTATGGTCTCATGTAGGTGTTTATCATGGATCAAAATATTTTAGTGAGTGTAAGGTTATGTTTGTTAACCAAATATATGTTTGCATTTGTTGTTACTTGTTGAGGTTTGAATTATATTCACATTTTCCACTATTTTAGTTGTCTGTCTAGTGTTGAGCTTTGGGTTCTTGTTTTGATAAAAGAATGATTGCATTTTTTTTGGTAAGAGGCAGAGTATCTACTCCTATGCACAAGAATATTCATAGTGATGGAGACAACTTAACTCTTGGCTGCCATATTGTATGTTTAATGAAACAGTAAGAAAAACCATATAGACTAGAACCTTAGAGGGAGTGGTGAACTAGCGAGACTCTATACTAATATTTTCATCTACTTGGGAAATGGGGTTGTTGACTGGTAACATCCTGGCTCTCTTAAGTGTGCCCCTTGTCCCCTTGTTCATTGCATTCCTCTGACCCTTGCTCTGATCTCTGGATGGTGTTTAGCAGGAAACAATAGCTTTCATTAATTTGTCGAAGCTCTTTCAGGATGGTGCAAGTTGAATGCGCAAGTATCTGTCATTTCTTCTCCTTGAGAATCTCATGTATGGGGTGGGGTTCCAAATTCCAATTCCTTGTCAATTTAGTTGCTATGAGTTGCGGCTCTTTTGGATTGAACCTTTTCTTCCAACTTCTCCAGCTTTTGGATTGTGGTGGTTTTGTATCTACCAATGAACTCTTATGCTATGTGAAATACTTTAGAGTTGTGGTCCCGTGTGCGAGTCCTTGATAGTAGAGCCAAATAGTATAGAATCCCCCTGGCTAGACATGATGGAAGATACTTACCTAGTCACCCCTTTCAGTTGTACACTAAAACTTTGTCTCCTCCTTTTGTCACTTTGTTAACAGGGGAGGGTGAGAATATGCCATTAATTGTTGTCTTGATGGAGAGCTCACATACAAGTGAGCTCAGCCCAAATGAAAATCGCATCAAGTCCAAACATGAATCCCAAGAAGTGGGATATGTAAAACGGCAATGTAAATGTAGTTAACTGGTGTGATAAAATAAGATAAGATGATTTTATTAATGTCCGACTAATGACCACAAAAGTAGGTCAATGGGGCTATCGAGTACAATGATGTTGTTACAAAGCTGGAGTACCAAAAGGTCTCCAACAAAAGGCAATATTTAGTAAAGATTTTCATGGCAATGCAAGGTCCTTACAAAGATATCATTCTAAGGTTCCTTATTTTGTATATACTAAGGACAAAATACAACTCCATAAAATCTCTTTTCAAGAATTTTATTGGCTCTTACTATATGAATCTCCTGCCCTATGTTTGAAAGGTGGAGGACTTTAGGAGTCCTCCTGTATTTCTGTCTTGGTGTGGGTTCAACTCCACCACTTCCTCCCTTTCCTTTTTCAGGTATGTTCTTTGTAGATCAGGACAGGTATCCTTAACCGTAACCATTTTAGCTCTAGAGCACTCCACTCTTTCCACTATGACTTCCACTGAACTTATCCTATTCATGTTGTTCCTTTTTCCATGTTGTAGAGATCGAATGTGATTGTGAGATCCATAATTCTCCATAAAACTCTGCCCTGAACTATATTTTTCTCATGATTCCCTGTTGATATTTTGTTTGGAGGCAGATCAAGATTGGTGGGGATTGATCTCCTCCTCTTCTTGTCTTACCCTACACAAATGTTTAATTTTACAATATGTAGGACTGTTGGGTGTAATGCTGGCACCTTTTGGAGAGGAATATTCTTTCCCCTTGACCCAACATGCATTTACCATTCATTATATTTTTTGGGGAAAAACATTAAACAAATTATATCATATATCCAACGATTTAATTGTCAACCCAAAGAGAGCATAAACTTGTGAGGTACATACAAAATATATGCATGGGCAGAGTATTAATAACTTATTCTACAACTAAAATTGAATCTAAGTTATGAAAACAGGAAATGACATAAAAATAAATCTAATCTAGAAAAGCAGGAAATTGCGTGAAATAACTTGATAAAGAAAGACTGAAATTATAAATGTGAGCCCACGACAAATCTATACTATCAATTCATAAGAAATAAACTCAAATTAACATGAGAAAATAAAAGGATTTGCATTACAGCATCATCTCCATTACATAACAATCAAAAATCCATTATATGACTAACTCTAGACTATTCTCTAGTGTCTTGATGTTGATATTAGAGATCAACTACTAGTTTTTACTTATGATGACCTTAGGGATCATATGTTTTCAAATTTCAGTCAAGGATTTTATTTGCAGGTAAATAATGAAGTTGAAGATGTTAATACCAATCAAATACATAAAAAAATATTCTAGAAAAAACAAGAAATATTCATCGTGCATGATGTCCCAACTCTTGAAATTCATAAAATGGTATTGCAACCTCTTGATGCTCATGATCGTCTCCATATTTTAAAATTCTCAAGTATTTCCTATTTAAGAAATAAATCAACAGTTTCAAGAATTTGTGGTTATCTCTGATTGTAACAAAACAAGTGATATATCCATGGGTTGTTTCAAGAGGATTATGGGTTCATGAATGAATCATAAATGGCTGATCAACAGTATGATCTTCTATATCATCTAGAACTTTGTCATGTTTTTCAAGTCTTGGTGTCCACTTATATGGAATCAATCTTTCCAAGAGTCTTCAATATTGTAATGTTGAGCTCGCAAACAAATTATAGTAGGAGGTATAAGCTACTACTTCAGTCTTCTTTGAAAATTTTATATTATTTCTGCATCATTTCATTCAGTTGCAAAGAAGACGATCAAATCATGAGTCCAATTTTTTCATGGCTTCATTGGAAGCATGGCTTTACGTGATCAGGTAGAAACACCATTGATTAGAGTAGAAGTGTGCAAAAATAAGATCATTATCTGAGCATTTTTTTTTCAGCTTTCAATTGGTTTTCAGTATGAAAAGTTCTCAATTTTCAATAAATAGCCAGAGATCCTCTCAGTGCATCAGGAATAGGAATACATTTTGTAGGAATGAATGGAATAAAGCCACTGTAGCTGCAGAGATTCTTGGAGCCTCGCAGGGAGGACTCCATCCCCAGCCAGAGCCAGATGTTAGTACCAGGATTTTCCCCATCAAAAATGTTAGTTTCTAGCAACGTGCATATAAAAAAGGACCCTGCATATAAAGAATGACCCTAATTTTCACTACCAAAATTACAAAACCTCAAATCCTTTGCATCGAGCATTAAATCCCTAAGTTATTGAATGTTGTTATGTGTTCATAATGCTCTATGTCTTCATAGCTTATTACCCCAGTTCTTCATCCATTTACATACAGCCCTATCCATCAAAGAAGGCGAGTCTAACTTATGGTCTTTGGATTTCATTGGATATTGTTTAATAACCTTTACTTTTATTACATCAAGCCAAATATTAAAAAAATATAAAATAACTATAAAATATTATTATTATAAATTTATTCTTTATAATTTTAAAATAATGTTTTATATTTATTTAAAGCTTGGTTATCAAAAAAGGTCATAAATATGTTATAGACTTTTGTATTGATTTACGATCAACCTCAAAGCTCACTCGCCATTGTCTTCACTCACCGTTACACTAGGCTAATTAAGCATCAAGGAAAGATCTGAGGGGATGAACAAATAGCCATACACGTTGACCAAGGTTCAAATAGTGTGAAACATAAACAATTAGTAATTCAATGTATATTGCATGTGGGATGTGCCTCACGCATTATAAAACAAATGTGCAAAGTTATCATACAACACAAGCCCGAGTGCTGTTGAGTGAATCCAAGTGTCAATTATAAATGATCTTAAAGACTCTAAATTCTCAACCACAAGTGCTATGCAAGCATCTAAAAAATCTTTTAAGCTAGCTCATTAGTGTTCAGGGTATTATTCATTTAAAATTCCAGGGTTTCAATTTATTTTCCTGTCAACACTATGAATATAAGAATTTTCTCTTACTGCATTGGGGTTAATATTGCTCATGGGGCACTCCATTTTCTATGTCGATCGCTGGTTTATTTTGCTTCTTTATGGCTTATATATTGTGTTCATACTCGGATTGTCCAGTTTTAAAATCAACAGTTTCATAACAGAGTTGAAAGCCAAGCTCACAATCCAAATTTAAGGTATAATGAAAATATGTTATTTTTCTCAATAATTAACCACAAATTCACTCAAAATACTAAAAAATAAATGATTTCGAAAATGGTAATATAAACCCATAGTTATTCATGAAAGTGGTGGATATTAATGGTTTATGGAAGGATAAAATAGGAATAAGGTGATAAATGGTATATAAAAGATGAATAAAATGTGGTATTTTTGCGGCTCAACATTCCCCCCCAACTTGACTGGTTGCATATTCTCATGCAGCTATGCATTGATTCTCTTTAAAACTTTTGGCTTTGTAGTTGAGTTTCACATGATGATGGTATGTAACAGTAAATCATTCCATGATTTGAAATGCATGAGTGACATCAAGTTTCCTTATGGTTGGTTCTTGTGTGACAACCATAAGTATAACAAATGTTGGTTCTTGTGTTAACAACATTTATTCATTTAACTTGTATTTTTGCTACAATACATAAGATTTGAAAATATACATGCATTGGAAATGATGAACCATCAATGTATATTAGAAAGCCTTTTCTTCATATTATGAATCATGCCAATATATATATATATAGCATAGTTTGGGAAAGACATGTTGGTTAATGGTAAATGAGATGATGAATACGTAAAACGGTAATGAATAGCCCCCCGCCCCAACTTAATATGTATTAGGTTTATGAAAATGAGGAAGGGAATGTAGTGAGGGAATTTTCCAAATTCATTCATTTTCTAGCATTTAAGGAATTACATGGTTAAAGATTAGAAAACAACATACCTCCACTTACCCAAAAATTTAATGAACTATACAATAGGAATGTGGGTGTTACTGTTGAATAATATAATGTGAAGTGAATGATCTGAACCGTTGCTTGGTTGGATGAAGTAAAAGATGAGAGTTGAAAGTAGAACTGTGGTACTCTCATATGGTTGAAGTATGCTGCTGTAAAACTGTTGATGTAGTCATGCAAACTATATAGTATTCACCTGCTACAAAACCTGATGGTACAATTCTTACCATGTGAATAAATGTGTCGATGTCGAACATGGAAATAAATCATTGGATTACCGACCATTGATGAATGTCGTTAACCAATGCAAGGAAATCTCACCATTTATGTCAATGAGTGCCAAGGTACCTAAGTACATCGTGCAAAGTGCGAATAAATGAGCTGGTGTCGAGCCACTTGTAAGATCTAACGATCAAGGGACATTGATGTATTCCCATGATTGTCAGCGAGAGAACTTTCCATTAAAGCATGCAAGCCTCAAGGTACTAAAAATGAACTCTAGTCTCTATCCTAGATAAGGTGTTGAGTTCGACGAGGAAAAACTTGTTGAAAGGTGGGCCTTGAGGAATCCCACATCATTGAACATGAGTTGTACATAATGAGTGGTAGGACTATAAACAAAAGATCTCATGGTCAAACAATTTTTATGGCAGGGTAACAAAGTAATGTAGTCATGGAAGGGAAGATGAATGGTTTTATTCATAAGGAAAAAGATGAACTGAAAATGAGGAAAATGTGTGCGACTCAGAAAAGTTATACATGCGGGAAGTCATGATATATAAGGCAGGGAAACATTAGACTCTAACATGGATGGTGAATAGGAGAAGGATAAGTAATCATGACATGACGTAATTGGTTTCTGAAAGTCTTCTTTGTGGCAGCAAATGTCATGACATACACAAGGGAAAACTCAATTCCTTCGAGCATTCAATGGAACATTTTTCTGAAAATTTTATGCGATTCTGGAACTTGCCATTCGTTCATCTTTGAACCTACAAAAATGTTAGCATGTTCCTGCAACAAACTTATGAGAGCATTTGAAAATACATGAAATTACGTGCTTAACAAAAGTTAAAGAGAATAAATAAAATGCTCTTATACTTCAAAGTGACAATGCATATTAAGCAATCCTTCTTGTCAAAACATGTTTCTGAGTGACTTGTGACAACAAGTTAGCGCAATAATCATAAAATTTTGAGAAGATTCCAAGTTCATTTAAAATTTAAAATTTTATGATTTTATTTATTACCTAATATTTTCTTATTTATTTATATGTTTTTAATTTTTAATTTAATTTAGTTTTTATTTTTGTATTTTTATCATAATTTTTTTTATTGTTATTTCTGAAGTTGTTTTTGTTTATATAAATTTGATTGATTTACCACAAGAACAAATTTTTATGTGTTTAATAAAATTGGAACAAAAATCAAAGTTTTTGCACCCTCCTTTTACAAAGATGAATGTGTCTTCATATAATGATTGAGCAACAGAGATAGAGAGGGTCGATCCTTTCAATGGTAGACATCTCTAAAAGCATACTATCTTAATGATCTGGATTAGAAAGGGGTGTGCAAATAAACAATTTCTTATGATAAGTCTAGAAGTTTTAATGACAATGCGGATACTCCCCCCAACTGAAGATGTGTCAGGTCCCACTGTGCAAAAATAAAAATCAAGAAGAAGGCTTAGCTGCGACAGCAGCTGCTTCGATTTCAAAGAAGATGAAACAAACTGTGATTTAGACTTTTCGTATCGGGCTTCCATATTGTCAAAATTTCTTCCAATTAGTGGACGATTATCAATTTAATGAGATCGTGATAGTATTCATTCATTAATATAGGTGGCAACATGCATAAGGAAAATTCAATGCTAGTTGTTTAATCTTCCAGCTATTGTTTTTCTTATATTTTGACAGTCAACAAGCAAAAACTAACTTCTTTAAAATATGTATATCACCAGATATACTTACATCATATATTTACTCCCATAGTGAAAAGCATGAATGGACATGCTTTTTATTACTAATCGAGAGAACTCTATATCTCTTCGAGAGCCGAGAAGTACCATCACTCATCTTTCTTTCGCTTTCTCTTTATTTTCTATTTGCACTTGCATCAAAAATTGAAAATGCAAATAATAAACCTAAGGAGAGAAAAATCATATTTTCCTTAAGCCCAATAAAGCTACAAATGTAATCAATAGACACATGTACTTCAATGGACAAGTATTTGATGGAAATAATTGGTAAAACAAATGAATAATGCTACTAAGGAACATTGGAATTTTGCCTCTCATCATAGATAGGTTTTACTTGGCATGTGTTTTTTTTATCGGTTTTGTAATTAGAGTAAAAAAAAAAAAAAATGCTTTACTAACCTATTTGTGCAAAACAACTTTAAAACAACAATAAACCATATATTAAAAAACTGTGTTACTTTATTATTCATTTATATATTTTCAATTTTATAAAATTTTATTATCTTTTTATTTTTATTTTTTATTAAATCCTTTCAAAACAAATTGTTTTTCAAAAAAACAAAATTATTTTAAAATTTCATAAGCATACTAACTAATTAAAATGCATATGTGATGTTTTTCTTAAAAAAAATTTTTTTTTACCTTTATATATATATATCACATAATTTTTATGTTTTTTTTTAATTTATTTGTTGATTTTGTTTTATTTTATTTTATTTTAAAATAAAAATACTGCTAAAAGTAAATAACAAAAAAAAAACAGTATATACATATATAAAAAAATAATGCTAATAACAAACAAACAAAACAATTCCACAAGCAACTTTACTTACTTTACGAATTTTTATGCTTTCAGCGCTTGCATCTTTGTAAAGATGGAACTTTAAAGCAAATATATTAGTTATTGATTGATATTTAGTATTAAATGATTGTACTTTATAATTATTTTATGAATCATATGTTTTCTTAAGAACTGGTTCTTATTATCCAGGGGACGCTTTGATGCTTTGAATTGATCTTAATTTAGGTATTTGTTATTGTTATCTCATGTGAGGTTGCAGTGGATATTTTTCTCATTTAATAGTTGGTTTTTCTGTAGTCACATAGACCTATTTAGACATAGCAAGTTTTCTCATGAGTTCATAAAATTTTACACAGAGAACAAAGATTGCAGAGAAATCATCAGCAAACAGAACCATAATTTAGGAAGTGGAACTGGAAAATGTGATTGTTCCAAAGACAAAAATGTGACAAAGAACTATATAGCTACAAATAATAATTCGTTGGCCATAACAAGACTGTTGGGTCTGTGTGTCTAACGCACAACTGTGGATTGATTTTATTACCTGCCAATGTGTAGTCGATAGCCATATCAGTGATGGAGTACTACTCTAGCAGCACTAATTGATTCTTAGTAGCATAGCAAGATCATACTTGGATTTTCTATTGATTGTCAATTGCATGCAGGTAACAATGGTGTAGTGTAACCGGATTGCATTCAAACCGGAGAAGGAAGCCACCCATCCAGTAAGAACTTAATGCCTAGATGTCTGCATGTACGCATTTTTGAAGAGGGATATCAAGCAGATCGTTTGGGGGTTAAAAAGAAATTCCCATCGAGATGGAATCTTTGTTACAAGTCGTTGTGATCATAAAGATCTGGGTCACAACCTTTAGTGTAATAATGGTGAGATGGATTGCCAGCTTGATAAATTGAATGCTTGAAAACAAGCTTTGTGATTTCCTTACAATATTGGATTCATCAATGCAATTAAATTTGTATGTAGATAAGAGATTGAATGCAGGGATCAGTTGCTTTTAACCCTTAGTGATCGGGATCTTGATCCAAAATCAACAATCAGTGTTTAATGATTTTGGATGTTGGGGTTCAACTAACAGTGGATGCATGTATTTTACGTGCATGGTAACACCTTGTCTCTACAGTGCCGCACACATGTAATCCCAAATGTGGCATGTGTTAAACTGCCGCATCTTCATCAAACCAGAACTAGGAAAACTCTAACTATACCCTTAGAATATTGTTGTCACCCTTCAATAAGAAAAATAATCTTAGGTTTATTGCAAAAAATTGCACATCAAGGAGGAGAAGGGCAGACCAACTTCATTTTCCAATGTGTTTGTAGGATCATCTTTTTCCGCTCGCAGGAGGAATTCACTACCGGTATAAGGAGAATGTTACTTCAAACAAAGAGGAACCCCAATAGATTCAGGTAGATACTAAAGAGCCGGTGAAGATCTGATGATACGGATTTAGCAATCAGTGACTAATAGAGACCAAATGCTTCACAGCGTTTTGTTCCATATTTCCTTACTGTTGCAATGTGTAGGTTTATTAATTCACTGCAAGTTTAGAGTTTTGTTGTTTTATTTTAATTTTATGGGTGTTTTGTTTATTTTCCTATGTTATAATGGGTGTAGTTTTCGAATAGAACGCATGGAAGGTTGTTTGCAGGTTGTGCAAGAAAGGCTGAAAGACTGTTTGTTCTATTTATTTTATAAAATTTTGAAAGTATTTTTTCTTTTTAATATTAATGTTTTAGAAATGGTATTGTTTATATATATATATATATATATATATATATATATAATGTTTATTAAAAATTTCATTTTTTTTCTAATTATATATTTACTAACTTATTAAAATTGAAACTATAAGAATTTTAAGAATTTCAAATTTGTTTTAAAAGTTTCAATTTTTTATTAATTTAATAATATATATATTACTAACCTTTATTGAAATTAAAACTAAAAGACTAACAAAGAACATGGGTTTATTTAAGTTTTTATGTATACATGTTCCATACTACTAGGTTTTGTAAAATTAAAACTAAAAAAATTCTATTAGAGAATTAATTAAGAAATATTATATATAATTTTTTTAAATAGATACTCTTTTTAAATTTATTTCAAGGTATTTTTAGATTTAAAAGACGTAAACTAGAAATTTATATTTCTAACATGACTACAAAATTTATTAAATGAAAAATCAAAATGGAAAGAGATGAAAATTTTCATAACTTTTTAGATTTAAAATATTAAGACTAATTTTTAGTTCCTAACAAAATAAAAAACACTAGTAATTAAGACTATTAGAAATAAAAACTTTAACAAATAGAAACATTACAACAAATTAAAGCAAATCATCCTATATGCTAATTTTAAAAACAAAAACTAAAACCTACCTACTTTACTTTAATTAGATTTTACAATCATTTAGGTGTAGTGAAATTTCTAGTGGAACCATACATGTAAAAGAAGTAAAAGAATGTTTACATAAGATTTCACAAAATGAAATCAAATAGATTCAAAAGTATGCGAAACTTAGGATTGTAAATGTAAATCAAAGTAAAAAAAAAAAAAAAAAACTGATTTAACCTAATACTTACTTGGAAACATTGTTTGATGCAGCTTTTGTTTACATGATGATCACCTGAGATCCCTTCTTCATCCTCTTCAATATCCAGTTCGAACAATTGTTCCTCATCTGATATTCATGATTCTTCAAATGTTGATTCTTTCTTGTTTGTATCAGGAGAAGTACTTACATATTTGACTGCTATCAAGATCTCCTCTTCCCGAGAAGAGGAGATCCCGACTTTTGCGAGGATCGGAGTCAGCTGCTCTAGGTTAATGCTCAACATTTTACTGAAATCAAATCAAATGCTTAGAAAGAAAAATGAAAAACAAGTCCATAACAAATGCAAAAAACAGAATGAGATGGGTTAGTACCAAAACGAGTGCAAAAACAAAAATTAAAAGTGCACAAAAAATGTGCAAAACAAAAATGAACATATACAAAATTAAAAACTACTATGAAATAAAGGCTAGCAAAAAATGAAAGCAATCCAAACTTTACACTACAAAACTGTAAAATAAAATTTGCATAAAAACAAAATCGCATTTGTAGAAAATGAAAGAACACTCTTGCAGAAAAATAAACACGCTTGCGAAAACAACAAGGCTTTCATGTGACCCACTAAAGTGGATGTGTCTAGCTATTACACCACGGAAATCCTGCAAATTCTATAGTGAAGTCATCCTTGCGTCTTACCATTTCCCCTTCCTCTTTCTATGTAAAAATAAAACTATCTACCTATCAAATCTCTGATCCATTTTAGCACCTCCACGGAAACGACGCCAAAATGTTGGGGAAAAACATTAAACAAATTATAACATATATCCAATGATTTAATTTTCAACTCGGAGAGAGCGTAAACTTGTGAGGTACATACAAGATATATGCAGGGATAGAGTATTACTAACTTATTCTACAACTAAAATTGAATCTAAGTTATGAAAACAGGAAATGACATAAAAATAAATCTAATCTAATCTAGAGTATTACTAACTTATTCTACAACTAAAATTGAATCTAAGTTATGAAAACAGGAAATGACATAAAAATAAATCTAATCTAGAAAAGCAGGAAGTTGCGTGAAATAACTTGATAAAGAAAGGTTGAAATTATAAATGTGAGCTCACGACAAATATATACTATCAATTCATAGGAAATAAAATCAAATTAACATGAGAAAATAAAATGATTTGCATTACAACATCATCTCCATTACATAACAATCAAAAATCCATTCTATGACTAACTCTATACTATTCTCTAATTCCACACCACTAGAGAGATTTCTAACCAAAATGAGAAGAGAGCCCTCCTATTTATACATGAATTCAAGATAACTAATCATAATTACATATCCACTATTCTCTCAACTTATCCCTTCAAACCCTCAACAAATCCATTTTTCTCTCAACCATCCCTACAAATCCTCCATGATATCTTGGATAAGATATTCCATCTCCATGATCATCTCCTTTAAATTAGCCCACATATTGAAGATGAAATTCGAATTTGAGGCTAGTTGGTGACCTTTGAGCCTATTAAAGTCTTCAAATATACCTGTAATCATCACCAAACTCATCCAACTTCAAGGTATAATGAAAATATGTTATTTTCCTCAATATATAACCATAGATTCACTCAAAATACTAAAAAATAAATGATTTGGAAAATGGTAATATAAACCCATATTTATTCATGAAAGTGGTGGATATTAATGGTTTATGGAAGGATAAATAGGAATAAGTTTACAAATGGTATATAAAAGATGAATAAAATGTGGTATTTTTGTGGCTCAGCAATATTTGGAATTATGATCACCAAAATATGGAGAAAGAGGTTGAGTACTTTTATACCTACACCTTGCTGGCTCAGAAGGCTTATTTATCTCAAGCATATAACATGGGTGCCCCTACATGAATGTTGAACATACCCACTACTGAGGACTATGCCGAATGTGATATGTATGGAGGATTGTAGGCTATAGTATGGAGAATATAATGCTTGTCTATTAAATTGCCAAAAATTATAAATGTTTTTTATTTTATTTTGGTTAGAGCAATTGTTATATTATGTATGTCTCCAAATTTCAATAATTTTGTCCTATTTTTAGATGATGAAAGAGTCCCAGAGCAAAGACAACATTACCGTTCATTAGGATATTGATCTCAATAAGAAGTGGATAGCATACTTTGTCTTCCCAAAGGTGCTTGCCCCCAAAATATGTTACCAGGATAATTTCTTTGGATTTGCTTAATATGTTAAAACAGCTTGCTGTCCGGGTTACCTTTTTCAAGATTTATGATAGCTTAAAAAGGTGGGTTACACTACAAAGATTTTCAACTTCCTATTATATTTTTTTAGGAGGATAATGAACTACGTTCGGTACCTGGTGATGAGCTTCGTTTGCGTTATTCTGGGGATGCATCTCACTCTGCATGGAATTCTGTTGGACATGTGGTATGCTGTACTCATCTTCTTTATTAGTTTGCATTTTTTTAGATAAACTATCCATGGTTTTGTAGGCTAAAAATTATCACATGGGTGAAAGAGTTATTTTTAATAGGAGAAATAGTAATCAGAGATTGATGAAATTTAATATCAGAATGTTGATAACTAAAATGAAAATTGGAATGCTTTGTTTTTGTTTGATACTTTTCAGATGAAACTAACTTCCTAGGAGGAGGTTGCACTTGAGTTGTGTGCCAGTCAGGTGACATGATTCGTTTATTTTTGAAGCTTAGTGATTTGTAATGGTCGACATATAGAAAGTGTTTCTGTGATCTCATTTATAGTACTGATTTTTTTTAATATGACTTCTTTTCATGTTCACATGAGATTCCCATTGATGTTCTACATAATTTTAGTGTGGAATTTGTTTGGAAGATTATAAACTTTGATCGTATGCAAGCATCCATGAAGACATTTGTTGTAGATGAGACTAGTGTTAGTGGGTAGGAAGGCTACACCTCTCTTAGCTGAAACATTATTTTAGCATGAATTGTTGTTTGACTAAAGTTGTAGTATATTTCATTGACCTTTAATTATTTGACTCATTTGTTTTAAGTTCTTTTCATAAGATAATCATTTATTCATTCTGGAATCCATGTATCATTTCACTGTTATTGCAGTGATTATTTATTCATGTTCTTTGAAATGAATGCTAATTCATAACTTGTTTTCGTAATTGTTACATAGTTATGTATATCACGGTTGATGGGCCATGAAGTTGAGGTTCTGACAGATTGTAATACTCTACCTCATCGATGTGGGCCCCTAGGCTTTCCAGAATTGAATGCATCTCAGGTGCAGCTTTAGATGCTATTATGTATGTTTTAGTGCATTTGAATTATTGTTGGTTTTTATTGTAAGTCTCTTTTTAAAACAAAAATTTCTTTATGCTTAACTTTTAAACACTTGATCTATCTTTCGTTTGGGTCGGCTCCTAAACATCTCACATTTAAATTTAGAACTATCATTTTTTAAACTTTTTTGGCTCTAACATTCTTAGGCTCCCCTTGAATTCTTAATTGCTTACTTGTTTGTACATTCATATGAACCTAAAGAATAACTTTAGATATTCTATATTTTCATCCCATTACACTTAGCTGAGATGAGACTGGTAGCACTCCTCCAGACTCTATTGTTGGAGTGATATAAATCAACATCCTTTATCCTTGTTTGTGATCTTTTACCCCCTCTATGGAGCAAAATCTGCATCCCTCCAAGCTTGTGTTACCCATTATAAGCTGCATTTGAATTTGGTCCTGGATTCACTGTCATGCATATATAGCCCTTGGGGTAATCAAACCCTCCTCTGCTTCCCTCAAAGCTTGTGTTACCCATTCTGAGATGTATCTAAAATTGATCATGGATTCACTATCATGCATATATAGCCCTTGGGGTAATCAAACCCTCCCTCCTTAGATCTAGGGAGTAACTAATGCCTTTTGTAGTCCTTTTATATTTTTGGTGCCCCAAATTGTTTAAGCATGACTCAAAAAATGTTAAGGGGTTTATGATTTTTTCTTTCCACTATCTCCTTCATGTTTATGGTTTTAGATCCACTCTAGTTAATCCTATATCTTGAAGTAGAGAGAGACTAGAGATCCCCTCAATAAATAACCTGCAGATTCTGAATAGACCCCTCCATTACCTTTCACCCCTCTTTGGAGAAAAATCTGCTTCCTTCAAGCTTCTGTTACCCGTTCTGAGATACATCTAGGTTTTTTATCTGGGATTCACTATCATAAGCATATATACCCATTGGTCTAAACAAACCCTCCTTCTGTAGACGTTGGATATTTAGGGTGCCCCAAATTGTCTACTTGAGCCTCATCAAGTATTAAGGATTTCATAATTTTCCTTTTCTTTTATTCCCTTCATGTTTGTGGTTGTATATATACTCTAGTTAATCCTTTAAACTTAGCTTGTTCTTGTTCAGGTGTATTTTCATGTTAATGTTCAATCTCTAAAAAAATTTCTTGACTAGAACTTGTTCCACATTTTTTTTCTTAGTAAGATACTAATACGTTCCACCATGATCATCATCAAGTGAGAGGTCTGCCTAGAATCTAATTAGGACCCTTCTGCTTATTCTCTCTTTTTTCAACCTAGACCTTGGTTTTGAAACTCATCTGGCAGGCATTTTGCAAGAAGAGGAAAGTAAAATTTACAATGTAAATCAAAGTCTTTAGAAGGTGATTTATTTTCTTGTAGGAATGGGTCTTCCTGAATCATCTCCCTTTTTTTCAACGTAGACCTTAGTTTTGAAACTGATCCGGCAGGCATTTTGCAAGAAGGGGAAAGTAAAATTTACATTGTAAATTGAAGTATTGAGAAGGTGATTTATTTTCTTGTAGGAATTGGTCTTCCTGAATCATTTGAATACTTTTTACTTTGCCAATTGGCCTCTATTTTGAAAGACTATGTGGCGTGTCAGCGACTATTATTATCTGATATTATTTTCAGTCCTGGCCTTGTTCCTATTACTCATAGCAGGAAGCAGGACCAATCCACCAGTAACACCTTTTTCCATGATTTTGCAAACAACTCCCCTTTTGTGATTAGTGGAAGATTCTAGGGGTTCTGATCTCTGATTAGACAAGCTGTAAATATCCTTTCTCTCTATATGAATAGTGTATAAAAATTTCAAATTACATTTCAACTAAAAATTATAAGATACATATTTTAACACGAAAATGGTAAGTCCTTAAGTCCTATCATGAAGGATCCTCAGAACTCTTATGTTAAGCATGTTTGGGCTAGGGTAGTACTGTGATTGTTGACATCCTTTGAAGTCCTAGTGTCGTACTCTCCACCATTTTTTGCATGCCTTTGAGATGAGAGAAATGCGGGGCTGGGATGATCATGATTGACTAATACACTGGTTTGATCCTCTTGGTTGTTGTGGCACTTTCTCGGGTAGGAAAATGCTACTTGCTTTAGTGAGCAATACACTGGGTTGATCTTCTTTGTTGTTGTGGCACTTTCTTAGGTAGGAAATCACTTCTAGCTCTAGATGTGGGATTCTTCCACATGGTGCTGAAGAATTAAGATTTGTGTTTCCATGTTTGTTTTAATTTAGTCAAGTATTTATATAATTTTAGCTATTATTTAATATTCTTATTGTCTTCAGCTTCTTATGTAGACCTAGATACTTGTATGGCTATTTGTTAATGAAAACGATGAGTTCTCTGCACAACTTGTTTGGTTTCATTGATGGTTGGGGAGCTATTTTGTACAAGATATTATCTAGTAGATATTGTTTGTGATGAATTTTAAATGTTTTTTTCGAAGAATTGTGGTCGATGTGAGATGTTTTTTGCTATTATTTATTTGTCTTGGTTTATGCTTATCAGTTCTGCTATATTTCTAACATTGTTTTCTGTGGACAACATAAGATATTGTGCATATACTGAAAAATCATTAGGAGAAATATAAATAGTAAATAGCATAATGTCCAAATATTAAATGCCTAAAATATTAATATATAATCCAGTCTAATCGTTTTCTTCAATGTAGTTGTTACCATTTTACTAGTCTTGCTTCATCTGGCTTCAATGATTTAGCTTTTTTTTCAAAGTCATCTAGATTTTGCAGTGATATTAGGGTTGTTGAACTTGTAATCTGAGGAACTTTACCTCTTCATAGGGATAGAGATGATAGTAATTGTTACTAGTTTTTCCTTTGGACAACATAAGATATATTAAATAAACTAAAAATTAATAGTGGCAATATAAGTAGCCAATAGCATAAAGTCCAAAGATTAAATGCCTAAAATATATAATCCAGTGCAATCATTTTATTTAACGTAATTGCTACCATTTTATTACTATGGCTCCAATGATTTATCGTTTTTCTTTCAAAGTAATCTAGGTATGATTTTACAGTAATATCAAGGTTGCTAAACTTGTAATCTCATGAACTTTCTCTGATAGGGATCCTTAATCAATACACTATGTTGGGGTTTTCAACAAGGTATCCATTCTATAGTTATTTATTCCTTTGTATAGAATTGTTGAGATCCAGATACCATTTGAGGATTGATATTAACAAAAACATTAGATCCTGAGTATATTTCTGAGTGTTCAATTGCATGATTCATTATTACATGTATTGCAGTTAATGAATTCTCTTCAACATGCACATTTGAGTACACACAATGAGTAATAACATAGAATCTATGATACCGAATCTTGGGCCATTTGAATTTACAAGAAAAAATGATGTGAATGGATTCACCATGATAATGAATATACATAAGTCGGCTTTATGTGAATGCTAGATATTTCTTGTAAATTGATGTGGATGGATTTCTCATTATAATAATCATCTTAGTTATTGTTAATTAATGCTCCAGTATTTTGTTTGTTTTAGAAGTTGTTGTAATTAATTTGTTTATATCATGTGCAGGTTAGTGCAGTAAATAGCATTTTTTGCAAAAGCCTATGAGTTTAATTCAAGGCCCTCCTGAGATAGGAAATACTGTCACCTCAGCAACTATTGTATACCATTTAGCCAAGCAGTGTCAAGGCCAGTTAACAAGTGAGATCTTTGATGGATTTTTAACCAATGCTAACTGAATTGTCATTATGTTTTCATATTCAAGGGTTGTGCTTCATTACGGAGGCCTTACCCATGTTTGGTCTAATTCTGCTTTCATTAGTAACTATACTAGGTTCCTTATCTTTTATGGAAGATATAAACTCGGCCATTCTAGATTGCTATTATTACTTGCCATGATCTTGAGCTCTGAGCTCTAACCTATTTTTGTCATCCGTTGACATTAATACAATTTCACTTTATTTATGTGATTCAAGTCTTGGTAAGTGCTCCAAGTAATGTTGTCGTTGATCATCTTGCAGAAAAAATTAGTGCCACGGGTTTGAAGATGTCGTTGCTATCCTGTATCTAATTATATAAGTGCCTTCTTAAAAATGTTTTAAAATACATGTTTTAAATCTCTCGTGCAAGGATTTCTACTTTTTGAAGTCTAATCATAGGAAACGTGCATAAGATATTTTTTTGGCCCATATTCCAAATTCCAAATTAATATAACATAGAAGTTTTATTGATTTGACATTACAGGTTGTCATACTATGTGCAAAATCAAGGGAGGAAGTGAGTTCTCTAGTTGAACATTTAACACTACATTATCATGTTGTTTTTTTAGAGTCTTACCATCATATTTTTTGGCTATTTTTCTATGTTCTGGTTTTTACCTAATCGCAAGTCAATTACTTACCCTCTAAAGATTTGCTAGAAAATTGTTGGTATTATTTAAGAAAGTGAATGTGTATATGATGCGTTTATCAAATTGGAACCAATTTCTTGTTTGGTGTCGAAAGCACTCCTAGGGTTGGTTGTTCTATATGCTTTGAATAAATTCAAGTGGATGTATGTTCTTGTTAGGTATGCCATTTCTTTTAAAGTATGCTAACGAAGAGGTAGATAATAGAGGAACCTTTTATAATATTTGATTTGGTCAAGAAAATTACTCTGCTTGAGAAAGTTTGAGCTAAATTAAACGTTATATAAATTGTTTTGGTAATGAATTCTATTAATTACTACAAATGATACATTTTTTAACATCGCATATAGGTGAGCTTTCAAGTTCGGATGAAAATAAATACAAAGCACTCAAGAGGGAGAAAGAAAGAGAAATAACTTAGAGTGTTGATGTCATCTATTGTACTTGTGTTGGTGTAGGTGATCCCAGGCTATCTAATTTTAGGTTTCGTCAGGTATTACTAAATTTTAGAGTTGCAAGTGGGATTACTACATATTAGTATGATTCTTTTTAGCCGTTTGGTCACCTCAATGTTGGGTTACTGTTCAGGTCCTTATTAACGAATCAACTCAGGCTACCGAACTAGAGTTCCTGATTCCTTTAGTTCTTGTAGAAAATCAAGTAATAACCTAATCTAGCATTATAGAGTTGCTATCGAAGATATTATGTAGTGAGAAAATGATTTCCATTGTATCTTCTTTTGCAGAACTTATTATTGTACAATACAAAATATAATATAGGATTGACATGCAAGTTGGTATTTTTCTTGTTAAATTTAGGTGGTTTTAGTTGGGGATCATTAACAATTGGGTCATGTGATTATGTGCAAGAAAGCTGCTCATGTTGGTCTTGCACAATCTTTGTTTGAGCGACTTGTACTGTTGAGTGTCAAGCCTTTTAGGTTACAGGTGAGATTGTTATTTGTATTTTTGTTTGTTTGAAATAATCACACATTCTTTCCTTTTATGCAAACTTAGGAAGCAGTCAAGTGTACTTGAAATTTGCTAGATTGTGTTTGTTAATAAGCATTTTGAAGCAAATAGTTATCTAACCTTAAAGAGACGTGGTAAAGCTACTGATGTGATGTCTATTCTCAAATATTACCTTCGTTGTGGTGATTTTTTTTCTTGTCTTTATTAATTTTCCTGTGGTGCACTTCTAGAGTGACCTTGGTTCTGATAATTATTTGTATCAATCTAGTTGTGGCTATATCTAAGGAAAATTGTCCAGAGATAAACTTACAAACATGATTGAATGTTTCACACTGATTTTCATATAAAATGTGTCAACTATAATGTCGAGTATGCTTTTATTATTTCATTCAACTCTTTTAGAAATATGTGTTTAATTTCTTTTGATTGCTTATTTTGGTAGCCTTCAGACTTCTATAAAAATATGTTTCATTTTCTAGATTTGGTTGATATGGTGGCTTATGCTTTGCAACACTCAGTCTGAAATCTTTCACTTTCATGTATTTTTATATTTTCACTGATATATTGTTTTATGAATGGCATGGTTTTCTTACCTTATTTGACTTTTACTTTGCTTGATTTCATATAATGATATTTTTCTCATATATTCAGGAACACCAAGAGATATTCCGTAAATTGGTTTACTTAATTGGTATCACATCTATCACAAAGGTATTCCATTCTCTCTGGTAACATGAATGGATATGCCAAATAGGGAAAATTGTACATAGCTCTCATGAATTAGTTTATCATAAATACTAGTTACTTGTAAGTTGTAATAGTAATAATTATGTAGTTTGTAGATTGCTATCTATCATAAATTTGTTTGAATATCATCATTTTCAAGCAATAATAACTTCTTAAAGGGTGATAGCTCAATCGTAGAGCACCTGCCTAATTATAGGCAGGAGGTTGGTGGTTTGATTCCTCTGTGTCCTATCATAAATTTGTCACTACAAAAATGACTAAATTTACATATATACGACTATTAGTAGCTATTTTCCCGTATCGTAGTTGTATTTAGCTTAGTCATCAATATGTTATCATCTAGTAGTTTGTTTAGTCGTATATTTGGTCATTAATTGTTGCAATTAGTGACTAAATCAATGGCTAAATCCGTGACTAAATAATTGACTAAATCATTGACTATCAATGACTAAATCATTGACTATCAAGGACTAAATCAATGACGAAATAATTGACTATCAATGACTAAATCAATGACTAATAAGTCAATTTATTAATGACTAAGTAAAATACAACTAGCTATAAGATAGTGGAAATTAGCTACTATTAGTCGCCGACTCAAAAATAGTCGTTTATAATCTGATTTTAGTCATAAATTTCTCATTTTGTACTAGTGGCTCTACTGTAATGTACCAAATGTATATTACATTTATTAATTTAGGTTATTAAGTATTTATGTAAAAGTCGGCATTAGAAGGACACAATGTTTATATGTGTCTCTTCATAAATATATAAGCCACATGAAATTATTGTAGAAATCATCATTCAATTATCAAAATATATATTTATAAATAATAATCAAACATTTAAGGTTTTAACCTTACAAGTGGTATCAAAGTTGTTTTACGGTGACTTGAGGTCAAATAATTTTTTTTACAGTAGAAAGAGAAAAAATGAAAAAAAGGAAGAAAAAAAATAGAGAAAATAAAGTGTAAAACCACACATGGTTTTAAAGAAAACCATATGTGGTTTAGAAAAATAAAAAGTAAAGAAAAAAAAAAGTTAAAAAAAGTTAAAGAAGAAAAGAATAACAAAGTAAGAAAGGGGTAGTCTATATATATTATTGTTACTTTAAAATAATAATTATAATTAAAATTATAAAAATAAATAAATAAATAACTATATATAGAAAATTATATATATATATAGTTAACACCAATAATGATTAATTAACTATTAATAATTATTATTATTATTTTTCCAAAATAAAAATTAAAAAAATAAGGAATAAAAAGTCAAAATATTCTTGAATATTTCACAAACTAGAATTAATATGTTTCCAACATTCAATGAAATCATGTATGGCCAAAAGCTGAGAAGTATTATTGAATCTAAACTCGAAGAAATCGAAAAGAGATGCCTTAAGGAAGAGGAAACATACACAAAATTGAAAATGCTCGTATTGGAAATAAAAGAAGAAATAGCTAGGAAAAGAGGAAAAGAAGACGACAGCAATGACGAAGAAAATAAAGATAAAAATGGCATGCATGTAATTCAAAAATGTGGAAGACCAAAATGAATCTACAAAAGAGGTTGTTGTGAATGACAATAAAGAAAACAAACACATAGTTCAGCATATTAATTAATGAACCTGAAGAAGAAGTACTAGTTGAGAATAACACTAACAAAGACAAGGAGTTAGATGCGCTAGACATGAAGAAACATGGTGTTGATAATGATTATAAAGAGGATGAATATATCCAACATTATAATGATGAATATAAAGATGATACCAATAGGGAAGACTGTGAAGTCGCTACTTAAACCAGAGAGGAAGGGAGGTCACGACGACTGCCTCCTTATATTGCTCCTCACAAAATATTTTGGCCACCAGACTCCAAGAGGGATAACAAAATTCACCCCAACTACAAACCTCAAAATATGATACTCAATCAAAAATATGTACATCTACCAGAATTTTGTTGAGGCTTCTTACAAGGTATGGAAGTAAGGAACATTAATAGGTCAACTAAAAAATCTATAAAATCATCCCATGAATCTCCAAAACAAAGTCGGGTTGTAAGTCTGGCTCATAACCCAAACCAAAGACAAGGAAATGATAATAAAGACAATAACATAGATGATGAAACAAAATATGAAGGGGACAATGATAAATCCCAGAGTAGAGAAGATCAAAATGAACTTGAAGAAAAATTAATTGAGAATAAGAATGACAAAAGGATAGTTTATCTAATGACAATCCTGACACCAATGCCTATTCTAAAGAAAATGGCGATCTCATAAATTATAACAGTGAAACACAAAATACAGATGAATATGAGTATAACGTAGAAGAATGAAACCCAGAAGATGCTGCGACAAATGATCAGGATAACATAGAAGAAAGATGCTGCGACAAATGATCAGGATAACATAGAAGAACAAAACCTAAAACATGTTGTAACGAATGATCAAGATACTGTAGAAGAAAAAACCCAAAACATGCTGCGACGAATGATCAAGATAACATAGAAGAACGAATCCCGGAATATTTCACGACAAACTATTAGGATAACATAGAAGAACAAAATTCAGAAGATGCTGTGACAAATGAAACTTGGTGAACATTCTACCAAGGGCCATAGCTCAAGATGTCCTAGATATCTACATCAAATTATAATATCAAAAGAACACCGTTAGATTCGTAGCTCAGAAGAATACCTCATATAGTTGTTATTCGTTTATGTACAAAATCATATGCATGAAAATATTTGAATGGAAATGTGACCAATTATTTCAAGAACTGCTAAATTGTGGCACCATTATTCGTGGAAAAAATTCTAGTTTCGACATGCTCATAGTATATTCGCGGTTGAATCTTTTCAGAGCAGGAGGACTTGTAATATACTAAACATATATTAGATTTATTAATTAATTATTAATTATTAATTTAGGTTATTAATTATTTATGTAAAAGTAGTCATTAGAAGGACACATTGTTTAAAGGTGGATATTCATAAATATATAAGTTGCATGAACTTATTGTAGAAACCATCATTCAATTATTAAAATATATATTTATAAATAATAACCCAACATGTAAGGTTTTAACCTTACATCTACTGTCTCGATCCCAAAGTCTATGCTCTCTATGGATAATCTTTGTGGGGCAATTGAAACAACCACTAATACAAAAGGTTAAGTGTAACTTTTGTTGTCAATGAGAATCACATATACATATGGAAACCCTAACTACATGCAATGCTTATAATGAAATATGTTGATATTCATGCAAAAACCCTAATCTTTGCATATCTCTATTTATATTCATGGGTAGGTCTACCTTGACTATCTCTATGTATCTATGTGTATATTCATTGGTAGATCTTACTAATGTTCATATTTCGTAGGTTATTTTTTTTGGCCCTTTGGCCCTTTATTTCACACCTCTACACAATGCTTAAAAGTGGATTTTTGTTTTCTGTAAAATAGTAATAGCTTGCGATAATATTTTCCTTTTGTGTGTGCATTAGATCTCTGCCCTACTTTCATAAATGGAATGGAGAATATTTTCCTAAATGTAAATCAAAATTGTGCTTGCTTCATATCTCCATTGTAGCTCTAGTATAACATGTTAATGGGATCATATGTTAGACAGGGCCATGAGTTCAAACTGCAAGTAGACAATTTTGGTTCAGTAAAATACATGAACACCAAGGAGAAACCCACGGGCGATGGAAGAAACGATACGCATTCAAAAACCACAGTAGAACCCAAGATACATATATCTCCACTTGGATTTAGCACTGATGATGAGTTCCTTGTTGATTGCGATGTTTTCCATGAATTTAGAGACATGGTATTGCCAAAGCATGAGCTCAGGAAAAATGGAATACTTAGCTCCTTTATGAAGCCCGAACATGACATAACATGCCAATGTTAAGAGCCATGGTTTTTTTCCTTTAGTTTGTTTGACTGCATTGAACAGTTGTAATGTTAATGCCAAAATAGGTTTTCCACTATACGGGTTGGTGGTCAATGTAGAGAGAACTAGTAACATCCTAACCCTCTTTAAAAAGAATAAAAAACCTAATTATATCTATATGGAAAACATAAACATGTAATACAAACTATATATTAGTTATAATCCCAACTACGAGATGTATGATTTTATTAGGAGTTTGGAAGAGTTTTTAAGGATTTTGAACGATTTTATTAGGAGTTCAACTCTTACATGACTGCACATTAGCTAGAATCCTAGATTCCAAATGTAGTTGTACTAAGCCTTAAGTGATTAGAGTTGAAGTTAAGCTGATAGTTGTAGAATCATTGAAGTTAAGCTAATAGTTGTATCTAATAGTTATCCAATATAATGGTGAATAGAGTTTAACTTAAGCTAATAATTATAGAATCTAATAATCGATGGAGTTAAGCTCATAGTTGCATCTAATAATCGAATAGTTAGAGATTAATTTTAATTTTTACAACTATCACTAACTTTACTTATTTCCTTTTAATTAAGCTATACGACACCCATAGAATCAATCTGGACAGTACACTAATCTCATTCTCATCCATAGATAAAGAAGCATAGATGGTACTCCACCCCAAAATTCTAAAATATATATTCCTATTGGCGTAATTATAATAATAATAATAATATATAAACAGTTTGAAATGCAAACCACAACTTTAAAAAAAATAAAAGTAAGTAAATAAAATAAAATAAATAACAAATATATAAAAATTGAAATATTAAATAAATAAAGTAGGATTCAATCAATTTAAATAATAATAGTAAACTTAAATAATATTTATATTATTTTATTACAAAATAAAAATAAAACATTTATGTTTATTATTACATAAATTTTTTTATTAGTGGTAATAATATTATCATTATGGAAAAAATTGCAGATTCCTTTAATTATTTTAAGCCGAAAATTTTCTACAATAAATCATGTGAATATCGCCTTGTAAAACCCTAGATCATCATTGTCATATGGTAATGGAATTGTCCCTTGGATGGGGCCCTTCGTCCTCCTCGATGGAGAAGCATTAGCACTCTAGGTGCTTGTCTTCTCCCTTAATCCAGTAAAGAAGACAATGCCTTTAAATTTCATAAAGAAGTTGGATGACAATCCTGAAGTGAATCTAGCTCATTGTTGGTCAAACTTAGTGGAAATGGCTCTAACAAGTAGAGGAATTGGACAATTCACAGGTATTTTTCCATCATTGCAAAATATGAAAAAATGGATTCAAAGAAACTAGATGGTTCTAATCAAAGGGAAACTTTCTCACTTCTTCCATGGAAAAGGATTCTATTCCTTTCTCTTTGAGTATCAAGAAGAGAGATTTATTTTTTATGATTGAGCCATACTTCTATCAAAATATAGGGATGCATTTAAATCATTGGATGCCACACTTTGATATGTAACTGGATGTTACCTCAACAATCCTAATATGGGAAAGGCTTCCACATTTAACACTCCACTTCTAAGGGAATGAATTCTCAAGAGCTATCATAAACAAACTAGGTGAACATATTGAGAAATATGAACCCAAGGAAGGCATGTTTTCATGTGAAAGGGTCTCGTTTGAAGTCGAATTGGAAAAAGGCCTTCCAGAGGCAATATTTATATCATTATACAACTAGTAGCAATTGCAAAAGTTGGAATATGAACAACTTATATTTAAATGCAAAACCTATAATGAATATGACCACTTTGCTAAAAAAATGCAGGAGAAATCAGATTGAATCTCCAACCAAAATGAGTAAGGAAGACCAATGGAATAAGCTGAAAAAGAAAGGAAATCTTGAGAAAATTGTAGCAGCCTCCTCTAATCCTTCGACTATTATACCTCCTCACATTGTCTTGAATTTTGAATACCTTCCCTCCCCAAAGCAATCCTTTGCAATAGTATTCCAAGAAATCCCCCCATTGTAGCATCACTCTCATTCTAAGCCCAAAGAAAGTGGCATCTCTCCTTCGAAAAGATACGCCCCTTGAAGAAATTAATTCGATTGTAGATCCTAAAATTTTGAATATTCCACACTATGCATACTCCCTAGTAGATGATCCTCAGATAGAGTTTCTACCTCTCAACAAATCTTCTTATCCCACCAGAATCCTCACAAGGCGACATGCACAACAGAATGTGGAAGAACAGGAAAGCAAAGAATTAGATGAAGAAGAAAGGTCACAAAGAAATGTAGGTAAATAATCTACAAGAAAAAAGTAGAAAAAGGAGATGAACAAAGAAAATACTCTTGGTACACAAGCCACTATTGAAACAATATTTGGCAGCAGTAGAACAATTTGAGGTCAAGGAAATAAACCCTAGCCTCATCAGGGAGGTACAAAACAACATCAATCCAAATGAGATGCATATCATGGATTTGTAGGGTGATCGGAAGTGCAATGAAAGAGGAACCTATAAAATATCTACTCTATAGAGAAAAGGAATATATAATATTACTACAAGAAATAAATATAGGAGCAAAGGTATGATAAATCTATCAAAGAGGAAGTGGTGCAACTGTGAAGGTAAAGTAGTTAGCTCTAGGGGTGCTTCAAGAGGCATTTGTAGTTTGTTGAATCCATGATAATTCACCCTAGTGAGACACAATCACACTCATCATTAGCTTCTTACATATCTGTTTCATCAGCATTTAGGTATTCACCTCAACATTTTTAATTTGTATATGCCTTTACAATATCAAGAAAAGATCTTGTGTTGGTACTCCCTACACACTTTCACTGATATCTATATAATTGGAAACAAAATTGTGGCCAAAAATTTTAACCCAAAACAACAAAGAGAAAAGAGGAGGAAGGATAATTAGGGATCCTTTTAGGGAACATTTAAAAAATATGGTTTTAGGCTAGGATTTAGTTGACATAAAACCTCTAAAAGGGAATTTCATGTGGTCCAACCATAGACTGGGTCATGTACACATTGCATCAATATCACACTGCTTACTCATTCAAAGTGATATTCTTCTCGGAAATCAAACCATAACCTCTTACATCATCCCATTTGATGTCTCTAACCATAATCGTGCCAAGCTAATTTTCAAAACAGACATTAACTTTGACCCTATACCTTTCTGTTTCAACCCTATCTAGGTTCATAATCCTCAATCTTTAGATTCGATTGCTTCATATTGAGCCACTCCAATAAATGGATCCCCCTGCTATGTTTGGGGACAAAAGTTGAAGAAAATTAAATTTTCTCTAAATGTATTGGAAAAAACCAGTTACACTTCTCCAAAAGATAATGAGCTAATTTGGTAGGTTGGTTTAATGTAATGGTGTTGGATTTCTTGTCTCTCTTTGTCCCTCTCCCCAGGGATCCATACGCAAGTTTAGAACATTCTTATTAGCACAAGAAATCCCGAGATATCGTCCCAACAAAGAAGAGCTTAGTCGACAACACCTATGATGGAGATGTCGTTTCACCCGAGATATCTCTCTTGATGGGTAACTGCCATAACCAAGTTTCCACAGTTGTGTGGGACGGTGTTTTAGTACCTTGGCTCTACGCCAAGGCTTCCAACAAAGGTCGAGGGTGGATTACCCATATGCATGGTGCTTCAATAGCTAAATTGTGATCCAACGTTTTTTTTTATGCAACTTAAGTAAATAAACAGTAGGCATGAAACATAAACATATCCATCAATATAATGAGTCCATAATACATTTATCCATATGCAAACAGAATACTCAACCAGTCATTCAACACAATACTCACACATATATATAAGCTACTTCAACATTCACACATATACATCGAATATAATGTGGAAACCCATCTGGGTAAAAACCGCAAGGTGCTCTTCATCTGGCATGAGGAAATAGATGCACCTTTCGTCTGCGCACAAAGCTGCAGACTGTGTTCAAGATATTATTTTATATATTTACATAATTTCCTCCCTCTCATGCTCTCTGATCTTCTCTCTTTATCATGCCCTCTGATATTCTCTCTTTCTCTCTTTCTACTCTACTTCTATTAATGATCCGCACACAGCCTAGATCGACTCAACCTCTCCTACTCATTTTTGCACTTAGCTGCAAATCCTTCACTCTAATCCACTAAGAAATCCAGATCCATTAACCAACAACTCCTACTGAGTCTAGCTCAATAGCTCAGTCCATCGACTACTTCCACTCTAACTCAATCGTTTTACCAAGATTCTAACTGTATTCTAGAAGCTAAAAGCTAAACTAAGCCATATACAACTTGGGTTCCTTATTTTATAGCCTTATTATAGACTCGATACAGATCCCATACATGATTGTTACAGACTCAATACCGACTCGATATAGACTATATATAGACTTATTACTAACTCCTTTCCTTTCGCTATCTCAGTCGACTTACTATATCTAGCCGATAGGCTGTCTTTCCTATTCTAGCAACACATAATAGGAGGCACTATCGGCCTGAATTACAAATATGCCTTTACATGTGTGTTTTCCATCGGCTCCAGATGAGATCATACCCATGCTCATTAAGGCATATCACTTTCTCAACATTGTGCCTTACTGTCGTTTTCTGGAAGTTACATTATCTACACATCTACTTCTTCTAATATTCTGTTATACCATCGCGTGTCACCTTATATCCTTATGTCATGGATTTCTTTTCTAGTGCAACTTCCTCTTCCAACGCCTTCTCCTATTCTTCTTCTTCTCTTTCACTTCTTTTGTCATGACATCCTTTCCCTTCTCCTTTATGTTTCTTCCTTGGTCGTAGCTCCTTTCACTTCTCTTTTATGTTCTTGTCCATACTTAAGCAGAAATTTGCTTGAATTATTCCCTACTATCCCTATTCCCAACAAATGGAAAATAAGGGAGTCACCCCCAACATGTAAATGGAATAAAGGGACATCAGTAAGTAGATTCATAAAATCAATAAAGAAGAGGAATATCACTGGAGGTTAAAATCAAGAAGCATGTGGTTACAATCAAGTGAAAAAAACACCTCATACTTCCACTAGCAAGAAAATGTTAGAGATAAAATAAATCAAGAAGGACAAATTAATCTTCAAAATGGTTCCCAAACCTTTGATTTTGCATCATTAAAGGATGCAGGGAAGCATCACTTCCAATAGTTATACACTGAGTAGGACTTGGCTCCACAAGGCTCTTGCAACAGTTTATTGGAGGAAATTCTTGTTTTGGTAAAAAAAATTCAAAATTTAGGTCTAAGGGAAGGCATAAGGAAGAAGAAATCATAAAAACAATTAGGTCTTTGGATCTAGACAAAGCACCTATGCTTGATGGGTTTTACATCCACTTCTATTGATTGTGTTTGAACATTGTGAAGCTCAATCTAAAAAGGATGTATGCATATATCCAAAGAAAGCATAAGGTAGGAGGTGGAAAAAATTCTTCCTTCCTAGCCCTAATCCCGAAGGAGGAAAATCCCAACACTCTCTCTCAGTTCCTCCCTATTTATTTATGTAACACCTCTTACAAAATTATGACAAAAATTATGGCAAAAAGATTGAAGGAGATCATGCCAAAGATACTCTTAGATAATCAAGGGGGATTCATGAAAAAAAAAGTTGACAATACAATAATGGTACATGAGGAAGTACACTCAGGAAAAACAAATAAGGAAATAGGAATGTTGCCAAAATTGACATGGAAAAATCCTTTGATAAGGGTAGACTATCGTTCCTTTATCAAGTTCTAGAAAATTTTTGGTTTCAATAACAGTTTTATAAGTTTAATAAAGGCTTGTGTCGGTGGTCTCTATATAGCACCTTTGGTGAACAGACAACCCATGGAATTATTCAAAAGTAGCAGAGCATTACGACAAGGATGCCCCTTCTACCCCTCTCTCTATATTATACTGATAGAAGCTTTGAGAAATAAATTGGAATGTGAGATAACTACTAGGAATATCCTAGGTATCACAATTGCAAGAGTAAAATCCTTCCATCATTCTTTAATTCACTCATGAAACAATTATTTTTGGAGGAGCCTCGCCAATGACAACCTCCATAATTAAAAGGGTATTGGAAATATTTATTGAAGGCTCTAGCGGAATAATAAATGAGGGGAAAAGAAGAATATATGGTTGGAACATAGGGGCCACAACTTTTCACAACATTGAATGAATTCTGGAGTTTACATATACAAGCATATGGTAAAATTTCACCCAATTGTGAATGCCCATTTCACTTATATTATATTCCCAAGATATATGGAATGATGTAATGATATTTTTTTTAATCAAGAAATGGGGCTCAATTTGGCTTATTCCTACTACAAAAATTGTATTGATCAAATTTGTCCACTCACCGTTACCCATCTACAAGTGCTCATCTCTCTTTTCTCCCAAAGGAATTATAGATTAGATAACAAAATAAATGTTTTAATTTCTATTGTAGGAATGGAAAGTTAATAGAAAAAAATATTACTTGGTTAAGTGAAGTACAATAATTACTCCCAAGTGTTATGGAGGACCGGGGATCAAAGAGTCGAGTTCCAAGAGAAAATCTCTTGGAGCTAATATCCTCTAGTAGTTGGTTACAGGGAAGAGAGAATGATGGAAGTGCGTCCTACATATAAAATATCTAACTAGGATGAGGAAACAATGTGTTCATAAGCCCTTGTTGAAAAAAAAATGCTCACTATTTGGGAGACTCCTCTAGGTAGCAACATGAATTCTCCAACTCAAGGTAACATGGATTCCCGATAATGGAAAAATGATAAATATTTGGGAGGAAAAAAATGGGGAATATGACCTTGAATTGTTTTGATGAAATCATGTCACTGCAACTATGGATATATAGCCAAAGGATAGAAAACATCATAGGCATATCCAAATGGAATGAGTATTAGACTAGTTGGATAGGATGGAAGGACCTCAACCTCCCTCCTGATATTCAATATGTTAAAAAATGACTCATTGATACATTTAGTTATTTGGATGTGCTATGGTTAGAAATAATCCATATTCTTGAGGATGGGGAAAGTAGGGATATTCTGTCAAATACTAATACAATGAGGGTTTATTAATTATCCTTCAACTTTTCAAAGCCTTAGGAACAACTTTTTTCCGACATCATCTTATAATTTTTTTGTCTGTTGTATTTGATGGTATGATCATCTATAGTAATTCATGGGAATACCACATTAAACATGTGGTTAAAGTCCTACAAATATTTGAGAAAAATCATTGATATATAAAACTGTCAAAGTTTGTTTTGGGGAAGAAAGATGTAGAATATTTGGGTCATATTGTTTGAAGGGAAGGGGTCAATGTTAACCCTCAAAGTATTCAATATCATAGAATTTTCCATTCCTAAAAACATATAGGGTCCTAAAATATTTCTAGGATTAAGGATATTACATAAAATTGGTTCAAAAGTATGCATGAATTACAAAACCATCTCTTCAAAGTGTGCATGAATTGCAAACCCACTTGCATATTTCCTTAATTAAAAAAAAATTAATGCAATGAAGGGACCACCTTAAAATTATCACACTTAAAGGATGATATGAAATCCACACCAATGTTATAAATGCCTAATTTAATGTGATGCATGAAGAAAAGGAATTGGAGTAATTTTGATTAAATAATGAAGATGACTTCCTTTTGAAAGTAACCAAATCAAGGGGAAGAATTTGATAAATATACTTGTGAAAATGGATTTCCATCTCTTTTATATGGAATCAAGAAATGTGGACAACATCTCCTTGGAAATCTGGTGCGGCAGGGGGGGGTGAGGTTTTCTTCACCTTAGATAGCATTCTGGAAACTACCTTCACCTGGGGTCTTGGGTCTGAGACAAACAACATTGCCAAAGCCTTACCCCTATGGCAAGGATTGTTGATTGCCAAGAACAAGGGAGTTACTAATCTCATTGTGTTGGGAGACTCGAGGATTGTGATCCATGCAATGGTTGAAGGACATCTTCCTAACAACTTACAGCTCAAGAAAATATTATCTAAGATTCGATGCCCTACTTGATATTTCCACAAAACCAAATTTTTTCATGTGTTGAGAGTGCAAAATAAGGAGGCAGACCTAGCAGCAAACCTTGGTTCCACTCTAAGCCATGGCTCCCTCCAAATCAACAAGAATTTTGTTTTTCCCTCTTCCATAGGACCGAGGCTGGATCATGGTGACATGGGAATGCTTAAGGCATGTGGGGTCATCATGCGTAGGGAAAGCGGCATCATTAATCTTCTTGGGAAAGGTTGCAATGCATGGGGTTCATGTGTCATCTCATGGGAACAATTGGCATTACACTGCAACATTAATATAATAGGTACTTGGGGTGTTTACTGCAGGCGAAATGGAGGGAGTAGGTCTCGTCGACCTGCCGAGAGACTGGAAGGGTATGTGCGCATTAATGGAGACTATGATTATTCTAGGTGCTATGGAAACTTCGAGCGTGGGACGCAGAGTTATAATCCTCAAAAATTTGGAAGGAAAAGGTATTGTCTTCTGGCTAGTCTACATACCTTTTGAACGTGTGTTCGCATTCGCCCCAGCACAAAGCTGCATGATAGAGTTCCTATGGCCAATTTTGAGTTGATGGGGTCTTCAATGCCGACTCATGATGAATTCAATGCTCGAGAGGAGCTGGTGAGGGCTCTTTGTTATTTCGACATTCGGGAGGAGGTGGTGAAGCTCAAAGAATTAGTGGACATCATTGACACTGAAGGTGGCAGAAGACTAGGAAATGTGGAAGGAGATTTGGCCTTCCTACAAAAAGAACTCAAGCACAAAATCAGAAAGTCTGAATCGACAATTCTCAGGATGATAGCGAGCTTGGAAGTGAAAATTGACAAACTCGAGCTCAAGGTGGTCAAACTAGAAAATGTGAGCAATTCGGGGTCCTCTACCCACTCATTTGGGAAATTCACATAGTCTGCAGTATTAGTTTTATTCTGCAGGTGTTTGAATCATCAGGTCTGTTTAAATCTCATATGTTGTCTCCTATCTGTTTCTTTGTAAAAAGCGGTGGTCTTTGTAGGCTTCTAGTAGTTTATTCTCCAGTTACTTGCTAATTTTAGCAGTGTCTCTGCGACCCATCAATGGTTTTTTTGGACCTACTTCGCCGCTTTCATAAGGGCATTGATAAAACTGACATGGTTGCTGACTTGCTTTGTCACTTCCACAAGGGCATTTTTGTATACTTAACCAGTTTCTGTGGTTATACCACCTTAATATATTATAATCGTTTGTGTCTAAAAACACATCTCATTGGAAATATTATTTGTAAAGTAAGATAGACCATAACTACTTAAAATTCTTTTTGGAGCAAATGTTGTCCTTAGAAGAGAAAAAAATGGGTTTCTAATATTCAAGCTTTTGATCTATGACATACTATAAAAAAAGGGAGAAGAACGTTGTGGAAGTTTTCCTATTTAGAATAGAACAAGAATGGAATTTAGACTCAGTGACATCTTCAATTCATGTGTTGTTGGAGGAATCTCCCAACAAATGTAAATAAGACAATAGTACTAAACATGAAATACAATTCCTAACAGAAGGTAAAAACTCTATGGAATAATGGGATTGGAAGAGAAACATCATTTAGTACACATGTAAACTATTTAATTTCCTCTATCAAATTTTAAAGGAATATCATCCCTTTTCTATTGTGGCACATTCAATATTTGTTAAAACATATCAAAGAATAAATTTCTTGGGGGTAAAGGGATGAAGATATATTTTGCAAAATATGTAAGAAAATGTTAGTTGGGCCAAAGAAATAAAGAAGATATGATGAAGATTACATGGAAATCTATATCAATGTATTCCATTGCTGTAACACCCCAGTTTTGACCCTATTTGCATTAAATATATATGATGTATATATTGTAATTAATCGTGGTGTGGAGCTAAAGGAAAAATCCCTTCCATGGATTATCATTTCATGTTTCGGCGGTTAAAATCGATGTCGATGGTATTTTGTGCTAGCCAGGCATGATATAATGTTGGACACCATGTCAATATGCATTTTAATTAAAATACCCACAACCAGCTATGTCAATGCAACCATAATGAAAAGGGCATGATTTCCTAAGGATAAGGTGGGGGGGGGATTTCTAAGCCTTAGGATCCATTGGGGAACAACCAAGTCTCAAAAGGTGAGCCCATATAGCTGTAAACCATATTTTGTATTACTCGTCTTTCCTTGACTCATTCAGCCATCGAATTAATTCCCTGGAGCTAGTTGGGGGCAGTTATTTCCCTGGGAAAACGTCTTCATGGGAAGCGTCAGTATTGGTAGGACTGTCAGTCCTTTCCCACACCCCCACGCATACCTAGGGGCAGAATTAATTCCGTTCCTCACATGGGCAGGGAACTATCCATCCGATCATTCCGTCATCTTTCATTCAACATGCACACAGGTGCTCATTTTTCTTCACGTAGGAAAGCATTCATGACTGTTCTTCCTTCTTGATTTTGTTGTGTGTAATTCCCTTCACGATAGGGGTCATGTTCTTACTCTTACACAGACTGAGTGATAGTTGTGGTCTTCCTCCATGAATTTGGGTTTTTTGTGAGTTGTTGTTGAGTCATTTTGGCCATGTTAGGGCTATAAATGACTCTAGAAGTTGATATTTCTCGATCTGAGATGTGTTTACCTTATTTCCATACTCGATTTTGGTCTCTGTGGTGTTTTTCCTTTAATTCCAAACTTGTTAATTGTTGTGTGCATATCATTTTGGTCTTTGGACTATTTTGGAGTGGAAACGAGATCTGAGTCTACTTGATAAACCTAGTATGTGTGGGAGCCTCACAAATGGAGCTAGAGGGTTGGATTTCTTCTCTGCACCCCCTGAATAGCACTGGAAGGGAAGGCATAGCCTGAGGGACTGTGTAGCAGAGAATGGGATGCTTCCTTGTGCCGGGTGTGTACGGATGTTTTAGAAGTCAGAATAGTTCTAGTGTAGGTGTCCATAGCTCTTCAGTGAGCCCACTAGCTTATCAACCAACTTTTCCAACTCTTCGATGTCCTGATAAACCCAACTGTGTTGACTTGACTGAGTTGTGTGTCCTTGGCTATGTGTGAGCCTGCTATTTTCCCCTTATTCTGTGTGGAATCATGCCTAGATCGGGGGTGGCAGTGTTGATAAGTGATTGATGAGCACACTGGCCTATGGTTGGGTGGAACATTGTAGTGACGTAGCTGGTTGCGGGACAAGCTTATGTTAAATATAAGTATCTTCTTGTGCTCAAACCCTTGCAACTATATTATTTTGTAAATGAACATGATGAATTCTTAATTGTGTGAATGATATGTACTTGCTTCCGCTGTATGTTACGTAATAATACACATGTGTATGTATTGTGATGATTTTCATCTATGCATGTTTTTGTTCCATTGCATTATACATTTTTATTATGTATGTTCATGGGGCTTAGTTGCCCGAGGTTGATAGCTGACAACTATGTGAGTCGTGTCCTCTCCGTCGGGTCGAGGGGTGGGGATGTGAAAATTCCATTTTTGCATACCTAATCAAAGATGGAAATCTATATCAATGTATTCCATTACATGTTTTATAAAATAAGAAAATAAATATGTAATTTTTGTGGTCATGGATAAATACAAAATATGCACATTTTTATGAATTTAGAGTAAATATACTACAAGCCAAGTAGAATAAATTAGCTTGAAATTAATCCATAGGTTTCATGGAATTCCTAAAGTTACTGTAAGCAATAGAGTGATATGACCCGCTCATGGGGGTTAGAGAAAACGATAATGAGTAGTTTATATGAGAAGCCGTAAATGGAAGATCACAAGTTCAAATTCCCTATGGGTACTTACTTTAAAAAAATATTTATAAGCCCATGGGGAGGAATAGCAAGTGGTAAAGTTGAAATGTTGTAAATGGTTGTAAATGGAAGGTCTTGTGTTCAAATATCCCCAAACGCAAGTCATGTTTTAGGCCTTTTGGATGCACCTAAGGGTATATTGGTAGTAGTATTGGATCCCTAGACCCCATGTCATGCAAGTACCAACCCCTTCCCCAGTTGTCGATTCCCATAGTAAAAAAACGAGTGATATGACTCAAACAAACATGTATTTGTATATGTATATGAATATGAATATGTACATGCATATGTATATCTATATGTATATAAGGATGAATATATTATCATAAGTCAAAGAGAATACGTCAAAAATGATTGAAGAGGAAATTTACAAGAATATTGAAGAATTCCTAAGTATCGATGAGGTAACATTAAAAATTCAATCTATATGATCGATCCTACTATGGATTCGAAACTTCTATGCAAAAATGAACACTCTAATATTTTCATGAACATATCTTGAAAATTCAATCTAGAATTGAAGGACATAAGTTTTTTATTAATGGCATCAGATTGCAGTGTAAAAAGGAGAAGGAAAAGGATCTAAAATAAGTTTATACTAAACAATTCAAGTCATTTTTTAATAAAATAAATATCATCTTGTGTTCTTCTAAAATCTATTTATTTCTCATTCCTATTTCACTCAAACAAATATGTGCAAAAATTCATAATACAACTAGATGGAAAAGAAATTCAGAAAAGGGGACATGCAAGAATCTTTGCCAAGGCTATGGAAGCTATTTGGAAGTGGAACAAGGACTGTGATACCGGGGTGACTCCGTTGAGGTTATAGACTCTCACTCGAAACATAGCAACATTGATGAAAAATAGACCAAGGCATCCAAATATAAATACTCCAAAAGTTGTGCTATTAGATCTAGGGAAGGTTAATCCTAGAATGCATCTCCTACCATTCGACCCCAAGTTCAATGGAAAGTCAACAAAGGATAGAAATGAGGAAATTATGTAGTTATAAAAAAATTTCACTCAAGTAGGACTCATTGGTGAAATATTTTTTCCCTTGGAATGATGATAATATGAATGCAAGACCTAAATTATCCTTATTATCTTATCGCAAGGATTCATGGTTTCACCAATATGTTGTCAATTGTTGATCTACTAATAAATTCCTCTTTAGCATCAAAATTTTTTTCTTCCCTCACATAGATCCCATGTACATATTAAATCTAAATTATTAATGAAAAAGGACCCCCCTCCTTCCTATGAGAATACACCAAAGAAAGGCACTTGACCTTCACTTCATACAAACCCTTGTTTGATTGATTTTGGACATTGTCATTAACTTGCGCCCCATTCTTATAATATTTGAAGATATATATCTAAGAACATAAACTATATATACTGAAAATCAAATCAACAAACAACTAATCATGTAGAAAATGATTTATCATAGATCATTACACAAAAACTAGAACCAAATAGGAAGAAAATAATAATGTATTTCCTTAAATTGAATGATTGTAGGTGAACAATATTTAAAGGAATGAAATTCAAATTAGGTCCAAAGGAAACTCATGTTTCTCATCCATTGTAATAGATACTAGTCAATATTAACTATATCCAAGGACCATTAGTTAGCCATGCTTACTCTCCTTAGCTAAGTTACACTGACCCATGACTTCACAACCACCAATTCTAACTGAAGGCTGACGACACACTAATTACTATGAGAATTCAAAACCCTAACTAGGTAAACAGAGGCATCAATGAATAAATTTGGACATGAATGGTGAGTTAGGAGATAAATTAGGGAGCGCTCTTAGTCACTAACTAAGTTCATATTCTAGTATTCCTAAAATCAAGGAAAATCTTGCCAAATCAAGGGAGGCACCCCCAAATCTAGGAATGTTCCTAGTTCATCCAAAATTGATCATCACGGTTTGCAGTAAGTGGAAGAGAATGTTTATGGGGACCCTTAGAGTCATAATTAGGATCTAAGGTGACTCAAGTGGTTAATATGAGTGATTTTTGGCCCATTAGAGTCATGAAGTCAAGGTCAAGGTTACTAGGTAGGAGAAATTTCCTATGAAGAAAGTATTTTTTATCAAACAATTATTATTTTGAGATTGGAAATGCTTGAAAAAAATTCCCCTTTTGAATCATTTAAAAAAAATAGACTTGACTTATAAAATTTTATTTTGTGTTGAAATTTCTCACAATATGAAATTATAAGTGGTGTATGGAACGATCCAAAAAAAATTATGTGCAACAAGGAGAGCTCAAAAAATAAAATTATGAGGCAATGAGGAGTGCTCATAACGAAAAAAATTATGTGTAAATAAGAGCGCCCACAAAGAAGAATTTTATGTGCAATGAAGTGTGTCAAATAAATGAGATTATGATTATGAAAAAGAGGGATCACAAATAAATATTATAGGTGTGATGAAGAGATCGCATAAATGAAAATTATAAGTGCAACAAAGAGCACCTCAAAACTAAAATTATAAGCAATCGTAATATAACAATTTTTGTCCCACCAATACAAGTGCTCACAAAGAAAAATTATGACCACCAATTCAAGAACTATCAAAAGGCCAACATTGAGATCTATTCGAGAAAATTTTAAAATGCTCACAAAGGAAAATTAAGGGTGCAATTCGAGTGCCCAGAAAAGCGGTTTTGGGCCAACAATTCAACTGCTCAAAAAGAATATTTGGGTCACCCTTTCAAGAACTTGTAAAATGAGATTTGGGATTCCAATTCAAGTTCTTGCAAAGTGGGATTAAGGGAACCATTCAATAACTCACAAAGGGATGTAAATGTTAGGGTTATTATTAATCATCTCTTTGACCACATAGTCTATTTGTTCATTTCCCTATCTTAGGAGGTCTTCATCCCTTCACTAGTGCACAGGGGATAAATCTATTGGAAATATACCACTTAATGCGCCTCTATGCATGATATTTGGTGCTCCAGGGATCAATCCCTAGAATTTAGGAACCCACTCGAAGCGCCAACAACAGTGCCTAGTAGTTTCCTCCAGTAGGTATTCAGTTATGTCTAGTTATGCTCTGATTCCCATAATTTAGTTCACTCTCAGACTCTCTAGCACTAATTTTCATGATTTAAGGGAGGTAGGGAAAATTTACTCACCTGCCCTCTTCAATTAACTGGATGTGAACTGTTTTATTGATCTAGAGTTGCACTAGTTAGCTCTAGTGGTGATTTTTCCCACAATGATTTATCTCCTAAGTCAGACTATGTTGGTAGATTCAACTGCCTCTTTAGGCATTCAAATTATTCCTTGATGTTGTATTATATATTCACCCATAATGATGAATAATAATGTATGGAATATTTCTCATATTGTTCTTCAACTCATTGTGTAATAGAAATTATTATTCTCTATATTTTTCTTATGCAATCTATGTGAAGACTATTTATGTCCCAAGATCTTCCTATCAGAATATAATATGGTATCAGAGGCCTGGTCAGGCTATTCTAATCTCCCTTAGATACTTCCATTGATGCACTAGACAAAACTAGGTCCCACATAATTCTTGGAATAATTGCATTGCTTCATCTCAATTCCATCCAGAGAAGTCTATATAGGTTTGTTGCACCCAAAGAATGTGCTCATTGTTGAAGTAGAGGTTGATTTGTCTTACACAAATTTTCTTTTTAGTTTTGTGAAGGTATTTAGTTCTCTCACTAGTAGCGCAACAATAAAGTATGGATCTATCTAAGATAGTAACCTTGACTTCCTTCAATTATCATGAATGAAAAACAAGATTGAGATATTGTTGCGCAGTAGAGATATATACATAGTTACGAGTATTTGTTGAGAAATAAAGGTGACATAACAGGAAGGATGAAGCATATGGATTTATTTCTCTCTCTCTCTCTCCAGAACTTCTTTTCCATCTTGATGGCTTAACAGGACCTAATGAAGTGTTGATCAAACTTGAATCCCTCTTCATATAGAAAGATGATCTTAGAGGACATCAATTGGAGAATGAGTTGATCTCATTGAGACCAAGTGAATTTGAAACCATTGAGGATTTCATCACCAAGTTTAATTATCCATTGTTTTTTCTCAAGGAGTGTGGGATTGAGAATCAAGAAGAGAAATTAGTCCTCTTCATCCTATCAAAGTTGGGTCTAGAATACTTAGTTTTTGTGTCCACATTCCATGCTACTAAGCTTGCAGTTCAAAATTGGAGGATGCCATCTCTGGCTGCATTCATAGATTCTCTCACTCAAGAGAAATTCAAACTGATTCAAATGGGGACTCTCAAAACCTAAAATAATCATGTTCTTGTAGCTCTTGAAAGTAATAATTTCAAGTACAAAGGAAATATAAAAGTGAAGGAGAATAATCCAAAGTCAGACTCCAAAGATGAAGGTTCTTACTCTACCAATGAAGGCTCAAATTCCAAGAAGAAGGGAAACAAGAAAGGAATATCAAATTGTACCTATTGGAAAACCCTTCTCACATTGAAAAATATTGACTTAAAAATAATATGGAAATCATGACTCAGTTTCTTGAAAGGAACAACATTGATGTTCCATATTTTGCAAGAAAGGAAGGAAGGGGAAATTCTGTTGATCCCCATGAGCACTGCCACACTGTGCAATTCAAAGGTAATGATTGTCATGCTTTGGTTGCCAAAATTAAATATTTTCCTGATGTATATAATTTTGTTACTCATTTTGATATATCAGAATCAGAAATCTCTTTTCCTTTCTTGGAAAAGATACCTATCAATCTCTCAGATCCATCTCCTCTCAATACTAGTTTTTTATAAGTAGTTTCTGACTTCCCTTCATCAAAATCTTACAAAATCCATTCAAATTCTTATTTATATTATTTAGAATATGATTTTCAGGCTGATATGCAGGTTATAGCACCCCTATCCCATCCATTTGATGCTCAGAATACCCTACAACTCCCGAATTCTTCCATTGGTAAACTAGGCAATTTCATGGTTTCCTATACTGTATCAAGTCTGGTGAAAGTTGTTATCGTGCCTTTGTTTTATGTCATTGGTTTTTTTTCCATATCATTGTATATATTTTTTCTATGATTACATACATTTGTATCTGATATAACCTTTATTAGGTCGAATTTTAGATCCTTATACTCTCCATATTTGCCTAATTATCAATGTAGACTAGTTGCACCTAGTTTTCCTACTGTGACTCAACTTGATTTTGGAGCCACTATACCTTAGTTTTTTTCTGTTCCATGTGACTTAATTTATTATATTTCAAAGCCTCATAATATATAATACATAATTATAAAGGTTTCACATCATTTTGGAAAGAAGGTTTATGATTGGATTCGCCATTATGCAACTGCACTAAAAATTGAGCCTACTAATTTCAATAATGTTCTTTGGTTAGGAGATGATTGCATAGATCTCTTTTCCATATTTGATTTTATGTTCATATATAATATTTTATGTTGTCACATCATGAATCATTCATATGATGCTCCTTCATCAGCAGAAGATGAGCTTCAAGGAGTTTCTCCTCATGTTTTTTGTCCACACAACATTGGAAAACTAATACATGATCAAGGCATCTACAACAACTCCACAAATTTTTTCGCCAAGAAGCAATGCATTAAGCTTATTCAAGTGAAGAACAATATAGAGTGAAGATATTCATTTAAATTTTGTGCCATGTCCATTTTTTAGGAAGGATTTTCCCCATGCATTTTTTCCCTTTTCCTCATTTTACATGGATAAATAATATTTTACATTTAGATTGTAATGGTTGAACTTTGTGCTCAGTTACCAAGGCCCATTTTGTCCAAATTTAGGATTAAAGGGGGGTGTTAGAATTATTATTAATCCTCTCTTTGACCACATAGTTTATTTGTTCATTTCCCTAGCTTAGGAGGTCTTCATCACTTCACTATTGCATGGGGGACACATCTAGTGGACATCTACCACTTACTAGGCCCGTCTACATGAATTTTGGTGCTCCAAGGATCAATCCCTATAGTTTAGGAACCCACTCAGAGTGCCACTAGTAGTGTCCAACAATTGACTTCAATAGGTATTCAATTATGTCCAGTTATGCTTTGATTCCTATTAGTTAGTTCACTCTCGATCTCCCTAGCACTTGTTTGCATGATTTAAGGGAGGTAGGGTGAATTTACTCACCTACCCTCTTTAGTTAACTGGTTGTGAAGTTGTTGAGGCCTGGAAATTCGCAGGCAACAACAGCAAGGAATTCTCCCCAGTCAATGTTCCCAACTAGCCCATGACTGTTTGGTGTAGGGAATCCGTCCGGTTTGCGGTCTGGCTACCGTAGGTCAAGTAACAAAAAAAAAGGTTTTACCGGTTGCGGCCCGGTCCACCGTGTATTTTTGTATTTTTGACTTAATGTATGAAATGCAAGTGCCTATTTAACAATATAGGGTGATGGAGATGCAAAGAGTAGTCACAATGTGATGTACAGGTTCTTACCTCTCATCTTAAAACTCACAAGCATCCAAATAACATCAACAGCAAGAAATTAAAACTAACTACCTAACCTATCCCTAGGGAGCAAGATTATCATTCATTGGTGAACAATGTATTTTGTACATGCATTATGAAAAGTTACAGGTAGCTGATACTTCTTTCAATACACATGAACAGTTAAAGATATTTCAACAACTAGATAGCCAATTGTCTATGAATAACCTTCATTACTCACAGTGGAAAACATCACAAAATATACTGAAGAGAATTCAAACAACAACATAGGTTCAGGAAATTAAAACGCTCTCACAGTAAATGAAACACAGCTGAAAACGAAATACTTCCCCTTCAGCATTTTCTCATTTAATCATATTGATACATTCCACATTGTGCTTTCTACAACAGGCAAAGTTGCAGTTTCTGATTGTAAAATGAAATAGTTCCTCTTACAAGCAAATGGTTTACAAGTTTTTCCAGGGAAAAAGCCCCTTGTAACTGCTAACTTTCAAATATTTAAACTACAATAGCAAACCGCTTGGGATGCTCCCCAAATGTATCATCTTCCCTCCCCCCAAGACGCTTTATCTTCCCATTTTATCTTCTGTAAGAGTTCATGATCTGATTAGTAACTGATAGATCTTTCGAGCCTGTGCTTTTGTCGCCACTCGTTTTGTCTTTTCCTCCATTTTTCCTTCTTGCGGACCTGAGGGCCACGGTTTGACCTTCGTGTTGAGGTTGTCTTAAAAGTCCTTCAAGTCCACCTACGATTCATAAAAGTGTATCATTCATGGGGATTACATTCTAAGCAAAATGTCAAATTAAACCAACTAAAACCGGCTAATCCACAAGAAATGGTCAGGTGCACCATTTGCCGACACCACTACCTCGTCCTCCTATGGGCTCGTGAGAAAAACACCAATGGCGGAAATCGGGAGGAAACCGGCATCGAAATCAAAGGCACTGCCCAACCGCAATGGCGGAAAAGGAAAGGCTACAGGCATGTGACGGTGGGCGGGAAAACTCAATCGAAAATCAGAGGGATTTTGACATCGGAAGCCAAATGACTTTCCCAGCTGCAATGATGGAAAATAAAAAACTATGGACAAGCGATTATAAAGCTAACACGCATCGGAGGTCGGAACGCTTCACGCTTTGGGTGAAGAATTGATTCAGGAGCCACAACGGCGGAATAGAAAAGACTACGGCTTTCGATCAAACAAAATTGACGCCCGATCAATAGAAAAAAATAAGTTCTTATACAGCTTTAAGACTCAGCGGCGGTAAACCTGTTTTACTTCCGCAACAGTGGATTTTCAAAGGATAATAAAGTCCAACTCATCCTCAGCTAGCAAACCAAACTCACACCTGCGACTAACCTCAAAATTCAAACACAGGCAACCTCCGAAGACAGGCCGAGAGTTAATATTTTAACATCATCCAACATTGAAGTATGACCACAATGCTCAAAAGATCCAATGATTAAAAACAACGCTAAATCATGAGGAGGGGACCAAAATTTAAGAAATTTGGGGAGAATGGTTGCAGCCGCAACAATTGGTGATTACTTGGTGAACCTAGATCTATGGGCGATTATTCTTTGAGTGACAGACTGTTTAACAACAAATGCATCTATCGAATTCTTCCAGCTATCTAGATTTCTCAAATGACAGAAGTGTGTACCTTTAATCATTGATAATAGTCCAATTTGGGAGAGTGGAAACCAAGATTTTCAAGTCCAGATAACTCTGTTGAGGCCAGAGGATGAGTTTCATTATTACTTTTGTCTTCAGGTAGCTGATAGCTTGGACACCATAAGACTGCAGCATATGGTAAATAGAAATAATCGTTTGTTCCTCGTTCCCATGCCATTTTAACACCTTTTGTGCTTTTGTACTTTTGTCCCTTTTCATATGAGTCCTCCTGCATGCCTTTCTTTCTGAACTTTAATTCAGGCTCCTCTATCCCATAGTGTCCTTTTGTGTGAGCGGTGTACTTCATGTTCTAGCTCACGGACGGAGAGGAACTTTTGGCAATTTAGTACTTATGATTCAGCATTTGCTTTGATGTATGATGCTTCCATAGGAGTTTTTGACTCTTATTTTCCTTTTGGCATTCGTTTCTTGGCATGGGATCATTTATATTTAATATAATGTTTACCCTGCTCCTTTCCATGGGTCCTCTGTTGTCGCCCCTTAGAACATTTTAAGTGTGACGTGGATTGAACCTCAACATAGTATTCCAGACTCTTTGAATCCGGTTTATTTCACAGGGGTTAAGCAAGACTTCAATGCACACAGAGCTATTCAAGAAAACTACTAAACTAGAAGAAGTTCTTTTAGACAAATAGCAATACACAGTCTGATACCCACAAATGTTTATCATTCCAAAAATTTTGATGTTCCCCACGCAACCGCGGGTTCTCTCCCTTTATTGAAATTAATAAAACTTAAACTAAACAAACTGAAAAACATGACTCAGAAGAAATCCAAACAGATTATTTATATACAAGACAGAAGAACTCAAGGAAACTCAGGAAAAATAAGGCTTGAGAACCAAACCATTTACTGGTAAGTTCTCTTCCCTCCCCTATAGATCTTGCAACTTATAAGTAGAAGGGCCAAGCTTAGATGCAACCTGAAAAGGGCCTACCCACAACTGTTGGAATTTGGTATGCTTTCCTTTCTCATCATGTGGATGATCCCATTTGAGGACTAAATCTCCCACTTCAAAGTCTTTTGTTCCAACCTTATGTTTGTCGAACCATCTTTTTATTACCTCATGTTGTTGCTTAAAGCGTTCTCTGGCTTTAGATCTAGCCTCTTCTACTTTCAGAAGATTGCATATCCTCATCTACAAAACTTCATCCTCTGATCCTCTAGACTCTTGAGCTATTATGGAAGATGGCAGCATGATATTGAGGGGAAGAAGGGCTTCTTTACCATACACAAGAGTATATGGTGACACTCCTATCACAGACTTGGGGGTGACTCTATCAACCCAAAGGGAATTTGGTAGCGCTGAATGCCAGCTCCTCTAGTTTTCTATCATAGTCTTCTTTAAAATTCTAATCATATTCTTATTAGTGGATTCAGCCAGGCCATTTCCTTGTGGATAGTAATTAGCAGAATAATGCAATTTTATCCCTTTATCATGAGCAAAAGCAGTTAATTTAATTGATGAAAATTACGTAGCATTATCAAAAACTAACAAAACTGGAACTCCAAGCCTGGTCATGATGTGGTCCTGCAGGAAACTGATGACCTTGTCTTGATTTATTTTGCACAGCGGAACTGCTTCGACCCAGCGAGTGAAATAATCGGTCGCAGTCAGAATGTACTTGTGCTGTAGGGAGGAATTTGGTTTTATTTCTCCAATAATATCCAACCCCCATTGCTTTAATGGCTCAGTGATCATCACAGGCTTTAGGCGTGCAGCTACTTTAGGTTGTCTCCCACTACACCTTTGGCAAATATCACACTTCTTGACATGTGTGTGTGTGTCTTTGAACAGTGTAGGCCAATAGTAACCGACTCTGAGGATTTTGTGGGCTGTAGTATCTACTGAATAATGTCCCCCAGCAGGACCGTCATGCAAATCTGTCATTACTTTTTCCGCATCTTCTTTCTCTAAGCATCTCAAAAGAACTCCGTCATAGTTCTTTCTGAATAATACTCCTTCAACAATTTGATAGGAGGCTGATTTAAGACGCAGCGCTCTTCTTTGCTTAGAATTCCAATGTTCTGGCAACAGCCCTGCCTGCAGGTAATGCAAGAGGTCCCTATACCAAGACTCGGGAGCTGTAAACAAAGGGCATACATCCATTAAATGTAATTCGGCCTCATCCTCCCATGCGTGTTCTTCATTGTTCCCATTTTCGGTCATCAGTTTGCACAACCCTTGTCCTTTAACTATAGAGGCTGGCTTGAATTCAAGGTCGTACTCTTGAAGAGCTATTACCCAGTTGCCCATTCTTTCTCCTAACTCCTTCTGTATAAGAAGGGACCTTACAGCCGGGTAGGGGACCATCACCTTGGTTCGATTTTTTAAAATATAAGGCCTGAATTACTTCACTGCTTTGAATACTACGTAAGCTTGTTTATCGATGGCTGGGTAATTGAATTTGGCCCCTTGTAGACCAGTGCTCATGAAAGATATTGGGAATTCATCCCCCCCATCTTCCTTTTGCGTAAGCATAGCTGCTGGCGAATCATCGGATGCAAAGGTATACAAAATAAAGTCTTTATCAAAATCTGGGCTTTTCAGGGAGGGTGTGTGTGCAACAGCAGTTTTAATTTTACTGAATGCATTCTTCTCAATCTCGGTCCACTTGAATTGTGCATTTTGCTTCACCATCTACTGCAGCAGCTTGACGATCTGAGCGAAGTCAGGCACAAATCTTCGCACTAAGTTTATAGTTCCCATAAATGATTGCATCCCCTTTTTATTATAGGGCAAGGGGATTTGTTCAATGGCCTTAATTCTTTCTGGATCTATAGAAATTCCTTTCTTTGAAACTATGTGACCCAACAACTTGCCCCCCGTGACAGCGAACACACACTTCTTGGGATTGAGTGAAATTCCATACTTCCGATAGCGTTCAAAAATCTACCTTAAGTGAAATGCATGCTCTTCTCTTTTCTTCAAGAATATCATAATATTGTCAAGGTATACTACAGCACTTTGGACAATCAATCCGTGGAAATCTATGTCCATAGCCCTCTGAAACGTCGCTCCAGCATTTATAAGCCCAAAAGGCATCCTTCTATAGGCGAAGGTTCCCCATTTGGTCATGAACGTTGTCTTCAATCTGTCTCCTTTAGCCACTAATACTTGATTGTAGCCAGAGAAAATGTCTAATAAAGAAAACAGTTTAGAACCTGAGACCATTTGTAGCAATTGCTCCATGGGTGGCACAGGATAGTTATCTTTATCTGAGGCGCGGTTTAGATTTCTGAAATCCACGCATAATCTGATTTCTCCAGATTTTTTTCTTACTGGTACCAGATTTGATACCCATTCTGAGTGTCTGAACTTAAAAATGATTCTAGCATCCAATAATTTCTTCACTTCACTCTGAATCAGCGGTTCTAGCTTTGGATGCATTTTTCTTAAAGGTTGCTGATACAGCTTGACGTCGACTTTGATGGGGACAACATGCTTGATGATGCTGGTGTCGTTTGTTTTCAAATCTTCGTATGTCCAGGCAAAAACATCTTTATATTGTTTGAACAGACTGATAAACTTATCTCTTTCTGTTGGTGAACAACATTTGCCAAGATTCACAAATTTAGGATTCACCTCAATCCCTAAATTTATCAGCTCGAACTATAGAGATGAGTTGTGAGTCTTCACATTGGCTGGTCTTCTGAACTTTTCATTTAAATCGAACATTCTTTCTAGCATTCTAACTCCTTTAGGGATAAAATTATCATACTTCAGCTCGGCCTGATGTTCTTCATCATCTATAATTGCTCCTTTAAATACCTCATCATTTGTTAAACATTCTATAATCTGTTGGTCATCATCGAACACTCATAGTTTGGTGATGATATCAGGTATTGAGGGCCTGAAAAGCAATTCAATGGAGCATCGATTTTTAGTAGGTACCATCCTAGCGGCTACCGTGGCCAACAGGTCAGTTGCTGCATTTTTAAGTCTTGGAATTGAAATAATATTGAATGCATTAAAACATTTAAGTAGGTCCCATACCTCATTTTGGTAAGCCTTTAAGTGAGGAGAAACACAATGTATTTGATTCCGGATCTATTTTACGACTATTTCAGAATCTCCAAAAACTTTTAAATTACTTACCTTTAATTCGATGGCCTTCCTTAAGCCCTGCACCAGCGCTTCATACTCAATTGTATTATTTGTACATTCAAACTCTAATCTACATGAAAGAAAATGTTTATTCTTCTGGGGGTCAATCAGGACACAGCCGGCCTCTGATCCTTCTAACGTCTTAGAGCCATCAAAGAACAAAGTCCAAAAATCACTAACTACTACATGCGAATCTATTCCTACTGCTAAGTCTACTATTTTACAGTCAATTTCATCAGCCTGTGAGAATCGAAGGAGATCAGGCTGGGTGTCTGACGGGTTACTGGCTTCTTCTGCTTGGTAATTACCTGGTTTCAACTCAATAAAATAATTTCCCAACACAGAATCCACTGGTTCATTCTTCTCCTCAAGTCGAGTAACATTGTATTTCATGTGAGGCTCCCTCAAAATCTTAATTTGGTTCAGACTTCCTTTATATGGCAACCACAGTTGTGACCAATCAGAGGAAAAATATCCATTCAGTTTTGCTGACCAATCTCTACTCAGAACAAGACCGTAGGCGTCTGGTATATCGGCCACCACAATATTAATGACTTGGCAAACTTTATCATTCGACGACCAGTGGATCATGACATCTTCCATCTCACCAATTACCTTTATGTCCGTCCTGTCCAACTGGACAACTCTCCAAGTGGATGGCTTAGGCTTCCCATTTATCTTCTTACAGACTGATATTGGCATGACATTGACCGACGCCCCTGAGTCTACCAGGCAATTATGTACGTTGTGATTAAAAATTTCAAATGTGAGGAGGAAAGGTGGATGTTTGCTTTTAGACTTACCTCCAATGCTGGTTTCTCCAATTTCTTCTTCCTCTTTGGGCCGATTGTCAACAGGCTGCTTCTCATCCGATGCTTCAAGCACTTTTAATAGTCTTTCTTTTTGCTGCAGCACTTTACACATTTCAAATAGTGAAACGTTTGCCTTTACCTTCTTTAAATCCTCCACGACATCATAATCCATCTGTTGTTCAATGGGATGAGGTTTATAAACATTCATCTTATCTCCATTGGGCTTGGCTCGTGCTTCATTCTGCCTAGGATCCTGCCTGGTAATGGTGAATTCATGAATTTTATCAGCTATGGAATTATTTTGAAATTTCTTAACATTTCTCTGTAGCCTTTTGATCTTTGGGAGTATGAAACTTTCTGCTTTAATCGACCCTTGGCTCCTTGTTGTTACATTGGTCTCCAGGATGTCCTTGTAACCCCAATTCTTTTCTTCTTCAGCATCAACTAACGAAACAGAATCCCACAGAACCATGGTTTCCTCCTCTTGTTCTTTCGTTGCATTGGTACTCTCTTTTCTTTCTTTGTCTCCCTCTTCTGTCAATCTAGAATCCAACAGCTGATTCATGACCAACGTCATTGAATTTATCCATTGCGGACAATTCTTTTTAGAGTGGGGTTGTTGGTGGAAAGTGCAAAAATTTTCCATCCCTACCTATGTTAAATTCATAGATGCTAAATTGTGCGGAGGAGGTTGGGACTGATTGTTGTCCTCTCTTTTCTTGTAATAGGGCCTATAGAACTTTTGAGTTTCCTTTTCTTTCTCCAAATCTATGATTTTATTAGAAAGCTTCTACATCATTTTGGCCATACTTTCATAATCTGGTGATTTCTCTTCCTTAGGCTTAGTAAACAATAAGGCTTTCCTTCCCCCACCTTTATCTCTTGACTGTTCGGGATAATCTTCGATACTTTCTCTTTCAGCTTCCACTATTTCCACCTCTTCATAGGTTTCCGTCAAAGTAGGCTTGGCCCTACCTTTGGAAAACATGGCCAAATCAGGGCCTAAAGCCGAGGTATAATATTCAATCGGGACCTTGTCCGAAGGTTTGTCAGCGTCAGAAAAATTCTTGAGGTATGCTACAAATCTTTGAGTAAAAATGTGCACCTTCTCCTTTCTCTCTTTCTTCAATGTGCACAGTCCTTTCATGAGGGCTGCATGAGTCTTTTGAGTCGCATACTTACTTCTGAAAATTCTCTCGAAGGTATTCCAATCAGGGATGGAGTTAGCGGGCAACCCAAAATTCCATGATGCTGCAGCTCCTTTAAGGGTATGCGGGAATAGTCTGCAAACTACATCTTCATACTCCCCAGCCCTTAACCCTTCTATCGCCAAGTAAAAACTTTGCAGGTGATCATCTACCAGTATCTTCTCACTTGGGTCGAATTTGGGCAGTGTCTTCTCAAAGGATTGAGGTAGGTCATGTAACGAAGGGGTCAGGTTTAAGGGTGATCTAGCTCTCCATGCAGGTGGTGGGTTTGGTGGGTTGGGTGGCTGATTGGCGTTTACGCCTGCCATGAGTCTTGGTGGAGAGTGAGGAGGTGAGCAAATAGGAGTGTGAATAGGGGAACTGTAAGGAGTATCCGGACCCTCTTGATTCAACAGCAATACAACTTCCTGTAAGGCTATTTCTACAAGTTCTTCCCAATCCCCCACTAGAACTGAGTCTTCCAAAATAGGACAATCTTTCCTTTTATATTCTCTCCTGGGCAACTTAGGAATGATCGGCAATCCTCCAATCTTCTTCACATATGCCCTGGTGTGTCTTCTAAGATTATTAACAACCTCGTTTTCAATGAAAAAAAAATGTTCTCTACTCCTTTCTTCCGGAATTGGGTTATGAAGCCCGTTGCTTTCAGAACTGTTACCGGTGGAAAAGTCTCAGGAAAACGGGTTTCCTCGGCCAGCCATGCACTGGAAGCCCTCCTTCTAGCGCCAGAACCTGTTGAGGCCTGGAAATTCGCAGGCAACAACAGCAAGGGATTCTCCCCAGTCAACGTTCCCAACTAGCCCATGACTGTTTGGTGTAGGGAATCCGTCTGGTTTGCGGTCCGGCTATCGTAGGTCAAGTAACAAAAACAAAGGTTTTACCGGTTGCGGCCTAGTCCACCGTGTATTTTTGTATTTTTGACTTAATGTATGAAATGCAAGTGCCTATTTAACAATGCAAGGTGATGGAGATGCAAAGAGTAGTCACAATGTGATGCGCAGGTTCTTACCTCTCGTCTTAAACCTCACAAGCATCCAAATCACATCAACAGCAAGAAATTAAAACTAACTACCTAACCTATCCCTAGGGAGCAAGATTATCATTCATTGGTGAGCAATGTATTTTGTACATGCATTATGAAAAGTTACAGGTAGCTGATACTTCTTTCAATACACATGAACAGTTAAAGATATTTCAACAACCAGATAGCCAATTGTCTATGAACAACCTTCATTACTCACAGTGGAAAACATCACAAAATATACTGAAGAGCATTCAAACAAGAACATAGGTTCAGGAAATTAAGACGCTCTCACGGTAAATGAAACACAGCTGAAAATGAAATAGTTCCCCTTCATCATTTTCTCATTAATCATATTGATACATTCCACATTGCGCTTTCTCCAATAGGCAAAGTTGCAGTTTCTAATTGTAAAACGAAATAGTTCCTCTTACAAGCAAATGGTTTACAAGTTTTTCCAAGGAAAAATCCCCTTGTAACTACTAAATTTCAAATATTTAAACTACAACAGCAAACCGCTTGGGCTGCCCCCCAAACGCATCATCTTCCCTCCCCCCAAGATGCTTTATCTTCCCATTTTATCTTCTGTAAGCGTTCATGATCTGATTAGTAACTGATAGATCTTTCGAGCCTGTGCTTTTGTCGCCACTTGTTTTGTCTTTTCCTCTATTTGTCCTTCTTGCGGACCTGAGGGCCATGGTTTGACCTTCGTGTTGGGGTTGTCTGAAAAGTCCTTCAAGTCCACCTGCGATTCATCAAAGTGTATCATTCATGGGGATTAAATTCTAAGCAAAATGTCAAATTAAAAAAACTAAAGCCGGCTAATCCACAAGAAATGGCCAGGCGCACCATTTGCCGACACCACTACCTCGTCCTTCTACAGGCTCGTGAAAAACACCAATGGCGAAAATCGGGAGGAAACTGGCATCGGAAGCAAAGGCACTGCCCAGCCACAACGGCGGAAAAGGAAAGGCTACAGGCATGTGATGGTGGGCGGGAAAACTCAATCGAAAATCGGAGGGATTTTGACAATGGAAGCCAAATGACTTTCCCAGCCGCAACGGTGGAAAATAAAAGACTATGGACAAGTGATTACAAAGCTAACACGCATCGGCGGTTGGAATGCTTCGGGTGAAGAATTGATTCGGGAGCCACAACAGCGGAAAAGAAAAGACTACGTCTTCCGATCAAACAAAATTGATGATCGATCAATAGAAAAAAATAAGTGCTTAGACAGCTTTAAGACTCAGTGGCGGTAAACCTATTTTACTTCTGCAACAGTGGCTTTTCAAAGGATAATAAAGTCCGACTCATCCTCAGCTAGCAAACCAAACTCACACCTGCGACTAACCGCAAAATTCAAACACAGGCAACCTCCGAAGATAGGCCGAGAGTTAATCTTTTAACATCATCCAACATTGAAGTACGACCACAAATCTCAAAAGATCCAACGATTAAAAACAACGCTAAATCGTGAGGAGGGGACCAAAATTTAAGAAATTTGGGGAGAATGGTTGCAGCCACAACATAAGTGTTTTAGTGATCTGAAGTTGCACTAGTTAGATCTAGTGTTGAAGTTTGCCACATTGAGTTAGATCCCAAGTAATTCTAGGTTGGTAGATTCAACTACCTCTTTAGGTATTCGAATTACTCCTTGATGTTGTATTATATATTCACCCAAAACGATGAATAATAATGTATGGAATATTTCTCATATCGTTCTTCAACTCATTAGTAATAGAAATTATTCTTCTCTGTATGTTTCGTGTGCAATCTATGTGAAGACTATTTTTGTCCCAATATTTTCCTGTCAGAATCTAATAGTAAAGGGATAAGATAAAATTATTGTCTCAAACGATATTTGAACTACCAATACGAGCACTCATAAAATTTAATTTTGTGGCACTTCCTACAGCCACAAAAGGCAATTTCATAGTGATGGCAAGTGGAGGTTAAAAGAAAAATTTTAAGTGTGTGGAGAGAAACTAAGGAAACATCTAATGCCTCTACATAAAATTATAAAACCCTGTTGTGATTTCTAGAGCTACACAATTTTTTTGCTCCCAAAGGATCTAACCCTCAAGGCTAAGCTGAGAGAAAAAATGGGAGTACACATGTCAACATGCCAGTTAGCATAGAGAACCAAAACCAACTAGTCATCTTCTTCTAGGTAATGATTTTTCCAAACCCTAACCTACATGGGTTCAATTAATCCTCCCTTCTTGTTGGTTAATTCAAATTAATTTTCATCTATATACAATAACCATAAGGAAGAGTAACAACTCGCTTGGAAATTTGCACCAATTGTTGTCTGATAAAATACACTTATGTGTTCACATCCTTATGCCCCTATAGTGTTTTTCTCAATTCTATGCGCTATTAAACCTATCGCTATGTTGTGTTTGGGTTTAATGACCCATTGATATTGAGGTACCTTTCTCTAATAAATAGTATACTCCTACACACATTGTTGACATTATCTTGTTAGTTCATGGCATAAAACCACCCCCTTTAGGGACATTTTCGTTACAGAAGTGTCATTCACCTTAACTTAAAACACGGTCCACAATCCAGCTAAGTTAAGACTGGGGGAAGGTTTTGAATTTTTGGTTGAATAAATTCATATTTTATTTCACATCTATACTCCACTATTTACTTGCATGTGGTATTTAAAAAAAACTTGTTACTCAGTTAACTGAAATTTTTTAATGGGGCATGAATGATCCATTGATATTTTGAAGAGACCTCACAACTAGTCGCATCAATGGAATTACATAATTCTATATCGCCATGGTATAACTTAATTTTGTTGTGTTAACTAACCACTCTAACAATATTTGATGATGATATGAATAAAACACTAGATATATTTATGGCTTACAAGCGATCTCAATGAAAAGGAAAGCTTATTATACTTGAGCCATATTTATAGAAGGAAGAAGATAAGAAGGTACAACTACATAGTATGGGGACACGTATCATAATACCAATAAAATTCCAGCCTATAAGTGGGGAGATATATATACAAGGTTTAACAATGAGGCTTACCCCATAGCTTTGGTAGAATATGAATAATACTAGAAAGTGTATCAAAATATAAGGAAATATTATCTTCACAGGGTTGCCACAAGTCCAGTAGTATCCCCATCTATAGAAGTAATATATTGGATAATTTATCGAGTTAACACAAAAGACATAATCATTATGAATGCATATGGATCCAGGACAATTGCATCATTCTAGACATTTTATTTAGATATATATTATAATTTCCCACCTACAAAGATTAGGTTGGATGACAATTGGATAGAAGGCATGGAATTAGCTATATATGAATGTCTAGAAAAATGGTGGGTGAAGTATAAGAGATTTAAGGCTAGTTGAGAAGGTGGTTTATATCTTGTTGTTTATATCTAGACTATATAGTGAGAAAGATTCCACTATGTTTCATGAGACTCGGATTGGAGTCCTACATCTAATGGTCATCAATGGGTCCACTTTCAATTGTGGTGCCATCATGTTAGCCAATATGGATAAAAATATCTCCACTAAATAGAATTCATCTCCAAATCAACCACACGAGTTCTATATGTATTCCTATTTGCTAGATGCAATGTGTTCATCTAACTGGTTCCCTGGCATGAACTAGCAATGGAAGCCATCATAATCACTAATACACATATATTGAAAAATGTTGTGGGAATATATGTAAGCAACTAACAGAGGATATGGGAAGAATTTATCATACCATTGTATGCTCTTAACTTTAGAAAACCAATGAAATGCATGTCTGGTGAGCATTTTCAAACACTAAAGGGAATCAAAGATTGGTATCTTACTGAATATCACTCCTTCTTGATCATTTATGGTGGATCACAACCACTCCACAGTTTCCCATTGTAAAACACAAACAAAGTGATCTTGCTAGAGATTTCCTACCAAACATATATTGATGGGATTAGAGAAGCTTTGTAGCCAAGAAATAAATCATTACGGCCTCCTCTACCTCTAGTTATTTGGAACTAGATCTTAGATCCCTCCAAAAGTGTGGAAAAACAACAATGAGGCTTAAGAACTTTTTGGTTTGGCACTAATCCTTTCAAAAGACATGATCCTAATCCAATAGTGCCCCAACATTTCAATATCTTGAATTTCATCTTTCCTTACACTCATGAGGATGGAAACAAGAGGAAGTGTACAAAAGGTTGGAGTTCCTAGAAGAAGTGACCCACAAGTTGAAGGAAATAAAAAAGGGTACAATAGTATCATCCACATCTAAAAGGAATAAAGAAACACTAAGATGAGGGTGAAAATACTTCGATGGAGGAAAATATAAAGGAGAAAGTGGATTAAAAAAATACAAAAAGGAACAGGAAGAGGCATCCAAGAAAAGTGGAGAGGTTGAGAAGAAGAAAAAGAAGGATGAGTAGAAGGATACCTAGGGCTCGACTAATGATGCAAAGAATCCAAAATTACATCAACTGAGGCTAATACCCTTTATAAACTAATTGTTGGAATGGCTCAAATACTAGGAGGACACTTGTCACTCCTAAACAAGATGGTAATGACTACTAAAGTATCTATATTAACCAAAGTTGATGTATACCCTAAAGCAATGATGTCGATCCACATGGCCAATGCTATGGAAACATGTTACTAAATGCACTAGATGTAGTAATTATGGGGTGTAATTCGATTAGCTACTTCTTAAAGACCTACCTTTGAATCAATAGGAGGAGCATAGTTCATCTATTAGCCTTGATATGGCATGGAATGACATGCTTTTACAAAATTCTAAAATCCCCCCAACTCAATAGTTTGGCATCTCATCGGGAAAAACAATATTAGAGGGAATGGGAAAACACATAGTAAGAGGGATAGAGTGAGGCGACTGTTGTAGTACAAGATGTTGGGGATATGAAGTGACTTATTATGAAGAGTTATTAGATGCCAAAAACCATAATAGTCAATGATGTATTCAAAATGACGTATAATGATTCAGTAGCTTTAAATAATAGTAGTGGGTGCAGAGAAACATAGTGGTTGCTTAAAACTCAATTTTTCCAAAATACTCGATAGGTATAAGAACAATGTACACTAAATAATAATCTCTAGATCAATATTGAATTTGTAATATCTTTACACTCTAGTCATATCAACCATGATGAGTAATTTATACATAAGTCATGGAAAGGTCCTTGTAAGAATTCATTTACTAGCCAATGAGCATGTTATGTCTAGTGGTTGGACTAATTATCCTCATGGTATTTTTGGCTTTGTGGGATGGGAATGACGTATCTAAGACAATGATCCAAGTCGTCTTCCTATTGTTGCAATATTTTACAATTTCCAAGCAATCAATCAGCAGAAGTAAGTCACTCTACTTCTACACAATTCCCATGCATAAATTTGCTCGTATATGATAATTGTACTATTTATGTGTCTGGCCATAATTTGTCTTGGATATTGAAGTTAGGATGCAATAATCATTCGACACATAATGGGAATAGATAAGTTTGTGTGAAAATTTTCCCCTTCATGTCCTTGGTGTTAGATGTGTACAGGAATAAGAGATTTTGGTATGCCATTTATTCTCCATTCTTCCAATCTCGATAATCATTTCTTTACATACGATTCAACTATGGGATGCATAAGGGGCAAGTGCGACGATCGTGATGACTGCATTGATATAATTATTGATAAGGATTCCACTAATTAGCGCTACTCTAGCCTGTCTGTAGTATCTGCATGCATCAATGCTATTTTTGCAGTGGAAAAATCATATTGCGGTGTTTTGTGATTCATCGAAAGATGAATTGATGAAACCAATGAAGGAGATGGTGGATGAGAAGAATCCTCCATTATTTCAAGAGGAGACCTTTCGAGAGCACACAAATCATAAACTATTCAAGAAGGTGTAAGCCTAAGTGGAGGCTCAAGGAGTCAAGAAACTGAAGGTAGTCAAGAAACCGAATGCAAGTACCGTGAAATAATAATTGCCCAGTTTCCTGAAGAAATTATAGTAAGTGGTGAGGCGATGATAAAATGGGAGGTGGGGAATTGTTAGCATGAGTAGGTCAGTTCCATAATAAAGTATTATTCCCATCAGAAGTACCAATGAATAAACCAACATCTATTGCTAAGACTAATGCTAATCATTCAAAATATTATTTGGCCATAAATTTTTAAACCCAATGGAATGTATAATGATCTAACTAAAATTAGAACTATTATGTTGAATATTGCACTTTGGTTGGATATGAAGGCAAATAAGAGGAGAAAATGATCAAATAGTCAATTCAAAGTCATTTGAAATTCAATTGACCTAGATAATGAACTTTAATGAAAACTTAAATTAATGTTATACACAAACGTCTTATATTCTATATAAAAAAATTGATATGATAGAGAGATGAATCACAGAGTCCCATGTTTACTAGAATTCAAACCATGTTAAACTACATTGCATCAAAAGTGTTTGAGGCCTAAAACCATTTACAGAAACATATGTAGGGTCTTGAGGCCAAAATGGCTTGTCTTAAAGATATCATGGGAAACAGAAAAGGAACAAGATTTCAAGTCACACGCTATGTGAATTGGTATTTATGATGTTTTACAATGGCAACTAGATGAAAAGTATGTACTAGCTAATCTGTTAAAACTAGCTAATTTGTTAAGACTAGATGATGCGGAGATAAAAAAAATTATATGGTGATTAATAACCCAAGGACAACATGCTTTAATATGGAAAGAGAAATGGATGCTTCCTTAACTAAGTGCCAACAAGCATACCGAGTCTTAAACAGACCAATAGAATGATACCATATCGCACAGTTCAGAGACACCAAGGAAATTTTACCAGCAGAGCAGAGAAGCAGATTTGGAACATATAAATAAATATATGCTACTCATATTTGGGCTAGTCATTGAAATCACTAAATAAAATTTAATAAACGAGATATTGAAGCATGCTTACAAAGAAAAATGGATTAAATTCTATAGCAAGCCTCTACCTAATAGTATGATTGACATCTCCAATGCCGTAATCAGGTATTAGCTAGCGTTCAAGGCCCTTTGAAGCTAGGCCCTCCAGCTTCAAAGGTTAAAATAAATTTCTGGGTGCCACGTTGCATGGCACGCATATATGCTCAAAAGGATCTATCCTCCTACTTAGAATTTGACTTGCACTTTTATTTGGGTCACTTTATAATGTCAAGTAACTTTAATATATAAAGGTTGAAATAATAAAAGAAGAAAAAGGATGATGTAAACCTTGAAGGGATTCGAAAGGATGGAAGAGGAATGATCAAGGAAATAACATAAGGTCTCCATTGTACTTTATATCTATGTAGGAGTGAAGAGAATGTAAGAGAGTATTTTAATTGTGAATATGTTGTAAGAACTAATTTGTGTTATGTTAATGAGGAGAAGTCATTTCTAATCAATTTTGGAACTGAAAATATCTCATGTGGAGCAATGAATGGTTAAGAACTACTTCTTATCACTTCCTATATATAGGAGTGAAGAAAATGTAAGAGAGTATTTTGATTGTGAATATGTTGTAAGAACTAATTTGTGTTGTGTTAATGAGGAGAAGCCACTTCTAGCCAATTTTGGAAGTGAAAATATCTCACGTGGAACAATGAATGGTTAAAAACTACTTCTTATCATTCATGACTGATGGTGTGGGGTAACATTGTATTAGGTTGTCATGACTATTCATTTAAGTATTATTTTTTATTTTTAATCTTTGCATTCTTATCCATAATTTTCTTTCTTATGAGTTGTAGAACCAGATTTAGGTGAAACAAAAGACAATTCTAAAATTTTATTTAGCTCATATTTTTTATTTTGTTTATTTCTAGAACAACTACCGAAATTTGAAAATGCAAATGATGAATATTGTTTTACTTCTCATCGATTAGAACAACTCCTAGATAGGATAGTATAGAATAGGTCTTAAATTCCAATGCTTTGCATTTTAGGTAGGGAATTCACTTCAATTCATTCCTTAGGAAATATATTGTGAACCAAGCCTTGACTGGTAAAACCAACCATTAACAACTGCTAGGCAAAAGTTTGGACTAGTTCCCTATTCCAAACAATTTAAGGTCTAATTAGGACCTTTAATTAAGGAGAACCCCGTTGTTGTCAATATAGGACATCTCTTCCTGTCAACACGGTCAAATATCAATGTCTCACATTTTCAACCTCAACGAATCCATAGGTAGAATGGCTCTAATAAAAATCACATGATGCGATAGGTAGCATGCCATTTCAGGGCGCAATATGTATATTTTCTTCACCCATGGGACCATTTAGGTTAAGTGTCAAGAATTATCAAGGAAGGAGAACTACTTTAGAAACAAATTAGGATGGTGAGTTTATTGATGATTTGTCTACTCTATTAGATTCATATTAGTAAAATAATTCTAGTTCTACCCTTCTCCATGAGTTCTCAACCATATACGATTGTATGAGAAAAATAATAGACAAGGTCATTTGGATTAGTGTTAAAGCACTAGATTTGGATCCCAAGCTAAAATCTTGTATTTCATTCAATCTTGGTGACTAGATAGGGATGATGATTCCAATGAATTTCATGCATTAAATTTTTTGGAATATAATTTAAAAGCATTGTTTCATTATTTTTACCTCGAGGACCATTGAGGTCAAGTTCCTTGAATTATTCAAGGAAAGCTACATATGTAAACAAATCAAGAACAATGTGTTGAAATTGACGTATAATTTTGTCCAATGGATTTTTCTCAATAAAATATTTCCAAGGACACCCTTCTTTATGTGTCCTCAACCATATAGAATTGTAAAAGAAATTGTTTTCGAGGATGTTGTTTGGCTTAAAGTGTTAAAGAAATTAATTTGAATCAATGTTTTGAATCTTGACATCTTAGGACTTCAACCTTGGTGATTACACAAGGAATATATCCCCAATGAAACTCACATACTCTAACTAGAAACAAGTCATTATCTGCTACAATTTGCATTTTTTTCCACGGGGATCATTTTGGTCAAGTATAAGTTGTATCAAAAGGAAAGCTTCATTTGGAAACAATGAGGAATTATGATTCTATTAGATAAGCCATCTACTTTGTTTGATTTTTCTCAATAGGATTGTTCCAATGACACCCTTCTCTAAGAATATTTAATGATATGGGCTTGTAAGAAAACCTCAAGTCATTTTTCAATTCTAATTGAAACACTTAATATAATATAAATGAAATGGAAAAAATGAAAAAGTACTAAATACAATATTTTTTAATTGAGAAGAAGTCACCGATTTGATTTTTAGTCGGTGGTCTCTAAGATGCCAATGTTATTGGTGTCTTCATGTATAATTGATCTAATTTTTAACCTTAGCACAGAAGGGCTTCAATTAGAAATTTCAAAACCAAATAAGAGAAGTTGAATGAAACTGTAAAACATGAAATTTAAGTAGGAATAAATCGCCTACAAGTAACAACATATCCTTTGAATCACTCATTCAAAAATTCCATCTCGGTCTTCGTTGTTTTTAATAGTGCCCATCAATTTTGCATGTTCAGAATGAGGTAGAAAGTAGTGAAATTGTGACTCATGTTTTTTTGCAAGTGTTCATAGCATGATGTTTGTATCAACTATTAAGTTGTTGAAGCGGTTACTATATAAAATAAATTAGTATATAATCTAAACTAGATACATGTCCATTTTTTCCCAACTATTGTCAAGTATTCACATTTAATAACCGTTGACCTAGATGAAAATTCATTATTTTCATTAGTTTTACTACGTTGATGATGGCGTTTTTTACCTATAGGTGATGTTCCAATCAATCATCAATCCACCATGCATAATTTTTTGGGGAAAAAACCCAATATTATAATGTGACCTAAAAAATTAAACAATATGTAATTGTTGTTTGTTAAAAATGAAGTAGCATGAAATAAAAAACAAGAAAATTAGATACATATAACAACTTGTAATAAATTCCTTAAACACACCATATTCATACAAATTTGCACAAGATTTAGTATGTCAATGTAATCTATATAAATGCATGTTAGGTCCTCATCTAATAGGTTTATTTCAACAAATATATGTTGATAGATTCCAAGCAAACCCATTTCCATGTATTGTCCAACTCCATGATTCCACACGCATCCCATTAATCATTTCTATTGGAATAACAAAACTATGACATTTGTTTATCCATATATGTTGAGTTGTTTGAGTTTCTAACTAAATGGAGATGGAAAGTTTCATGCACTGTGTTGCAATGATATATGTGTGATTGGTCCTCATTCGTCACCTAAAAAATATTTGCAATTGGGTATCCCATTTAGATTCTCCTCTGTCAATGATGCAAGCAATTAGGCTATAGCCACAACATCTCAAAGGTGACCAAGTATTATAAACTTCAACTTATCTCCACATGTGGAGAAATTTTATATATGGACTAGTGCCATGATGCTCTCTTTATCCATGTCCAGTCTCGTAATAGTTCCATATATGTTCCACCCTATATTTTAACTCCAATAAACACAAGCATTGAAAATAATACATGTGCATATTTTTACTAACCTCTTCGACCATCTTACCAAATCCAAATTCAAAGAAATAGTATATGCCTAGAAATCAAATGATCATAGAGAAACTAAAAGTAGTGCTACAGATAATGAATATTCTTGGTTCAATAATCACTTATGTAGAAGTGACACTCTTTCACTATCGCCTATGCCTCTTCATTACTATATAGCCCATACTTGTAAATTATATGGACCATTAAATGCTCACTTGATCTAAATGATAATGTTGGATTTGTATCCCATTTTGTGGTTGTCGAGAAATAAATAAACCACTTACAAAGAGGAATATATCACTACATATTTTGAATTTCTTTTATTTTCATCAAACCATATAGAATTCTAAATGCCACATCGAATCTTTCCTCAACATTCATGAATGAAATTGTAAGATCATAAATTAAGATATCAAATAAATATCTCTCTATATAACAAATAATGAACTAAAAAGTCACCAATTTAATCTTCATAATTTATTTCACATCCTATACTTAATAACTAGCATTTATCAACTAAATCATTACATGCTCTTCATTCTCATGGATCCACTATCTCCATAAGCCAACCTCCACATTTATTGCAAGTACCATTTAAGCATTTAAGCAATGTTTTGTGAAAAATGACTTATTTTTTCATCAAATACATGATGTCATGGATGAAGTCTCTCGATGCAATTGACCTGGAATTGTACTTATTTCTATCCTGGAATTGTACGTACAAAATGTTTGATAATATTAATTATACTCTTGGTATCTACAATAAGTGTTATGTATGGTATTAATTCTAACACACCACGACTAGCATTTCTTAAATATATATATGGGCAAGGTTAAACTCTTCATGGGAATTCTTCAATATCTCAAAAAATTGAATATGTATCATGTCAATATAGTGTTTGGTGTTTAATGTGGTATTCATAATCCATAGAACCCCGTTTACATTTTGATGCATCCTTTGTGTTCAACACGTGTTCAAAATAAAGGCTAGTGTTATCATGTCAAATGGTCTACACTAATTTCTTCATTGCTTCAAATAATCAAATAACTTTACGTCTCTATATACAATCCTATCACTTAATGTCCATAATTTATTCATTTTTCCCTTTGTGTCATGTCAAATGGTCTCCACTAATTTAAAATCCTACCACTTATTGTCCATAATTTATTCATTTTTCCCTTTGTGTCAAGATGGTCTCTTTTAGTAAAAGGCTGCATGGAAGCAAGTCCCTGTCTTTTCCTTTCTACAGGTGGAAGTACAAGTTCCAAGAAGTACAAGTTCCAACCATAGATAATTCAAGTTCTTTAAGCAAGTACCGAGAGCACTAGGAGCACTAGTCTCCGTAGCCTGCTTGCATGTTATACTTGTTCCTTTCCACTTGGGTTAAACTGGTATAAACGTGCGATGATACATGAGAAGACCAATTAATACTATTTCTATCTGTCCAACTCTATCTAACCCATTGGCTAGTTGTAGAAGCCTACCAAATCTACCCACACAGTAGTATGATTCTTAAATATGGCTTTGTTGCTAATAAAACATTAATATTTTAAACACCATATATAACACACATTGGATGCACGAGCAGTTGCAAACTTAGAAATGCCAATGCCATATAGTAGTAGTCGTCTAAGTGTATTAGAGCTTAACCTAGCAGCTCTGGCAACGGCGGCACCAGGCTGTGGATCGACAACATCGACAGCATCGGTGGTGTCCTTCCTGGCTGGTCAAGTGAAAGCAGGGATATAAAAATAAGCTCAAAGAAGGCATACATAAGGGGCGTATTGAATGTAAGGTACTAAGGCAAGTAAGAAGCATGCGAATTGGCGCAACTTTTTTCTTAAATAGAAAAGCTCATTATGTCATATAGATAATAAAATCCACCGAACTAAGATGGCACTATGCGACTAGTTCAACCAACGTATCCATGGTGACATCGTATATTAACCACTAGGTGTTCAGCTGCTATGATGTCAGCTAGTTTAGTTCTCTCAGCTAGGACTTTTGCCCAGATAAAATGAAAACGTCTATATTCCAACATCGTATATTCAATTTGGTAAGCTGCTTCAACGTCTTCATGCAGACATCTAGTATAGAAGATAACTTGGATCGTAGGCTTAAAAGACATATTATCAAAGTGCATATACTTGGTTTTAGACTGCTTTAGTCCGCTACGATTATTTTAGTTATAATAATGCATAATTAGTAGTGCTTCGTTAGAGATCTAACCTTTTTCTAAGAGGATTGTCATCCTCATATGAATGAATGAAGCTCAGCTTATGGTGTTTTTTTTTCTTAACCATGAGAAACTTTCCATGTCGCCCAACTAACTGCACAACATGGATACCAAATTCATGGACCCACACAACAAGAGTACGGCCATCAGCTCAACTCACGGTGTTGTCTCATTTTTCGAGAGCAAACTGGAATACGGTTAAATCAAAACAAAAGAAGCCAAATATAAATAGTTACGCCGATAGGCGTTTATATCAATGATATTTTTTGGGGATGGACTTGCTTGAGCGGATCATCAAGATCCACCAAAACATGCCAAGTGTATGATTGGGATGTCTTCAATCGTCTGATCTTTTAACTAGTTTTAACTAGCTTAACTAGCCGCCGATTTAGGAGTTTGTTAGGTGAGCCGATTGCTTGATCGCCGATTTTAGGAATGCGAGGAGTATGTTAGCGTACGTGGAGGAGACACCTGGTGGTGGACGTGTAGGTTACGTATCTGTAACTCGTCCACGCGTCCAACGATTCAACACTCACATTTAAACTGGTGCCACCTCCCCGAACTCGGTGTGAATTTACGAATGATCACTGCAGTTATCAGTAGACACCTGGTTAATTTCAATTATCAGTAGATGCGTGGTTTGGTTTTATCTCCCACCCGATACCCATCTCATAACGAACTCACCGTCGCTTGAAGCCGCAATCTTTGAAGCTGCCATGAAAACTTCTAATGGCTTTTTCCAGGAGGGGCGTGTGGCTATGATAATCTTTACAGCCAAGGCTATGGAACAGAAACTGCTGCTCTTAGCACTGCGCTTTTCAACAGCAGATTAAACTACGGAGCCTGCTACGAAATGAAATGTAATGACCATCTCCAATGGTGTTTGCCAGGGACTGTCACCATCACAGCCACCAACTTCTTCCCGCCAAACTACGCTCTACCCGACAACAATGGTGGGTGGTGCAACCCACCGCTGCAGCACTTCGAAATGGCGGAGCCAGATTATCTGAAGATCGCCAAGTACATGAGTGGGATTGTCCCCATCCTCTACAGAAGGTAATTCATTGCCCCATTATCATTTCCATAAGCTAATTCAATTCAAATTGATTTGTCTGCGACCTTATTTTAAGCAGTTATATTGAATGCAACACACGGTATCCTGCTTGAAAAGGGGAGGAATCAGGTTTACAATCAACGGCCATTCATATTTCAATTTAGTGCTCATCACCAACATGGGAGGGGCTGGGGAGGTCCATGGCGTTTGGATAAAAGAGTCAAGGACAGGTTGGCAGGCAATGTCGCGCAACTGGGGACAGAATTGGCAAAGCAACTCATACCTGAATGGGCAAAGCCTTTTGTTGAAGGTCGCCACCAGCGATGGTAGGACAACTGTTTCGTATAATGTTGCTCCTTCCAAGGACAACTTAGTTACCCATATCATTACAACCGTCTCTACAGTGCCTCAGGTGATCTGTGGTTATATTTTATGATCACAATTTCTTTTTTTATGGTTCTTACAAGATCTCTATGTGTGACTATTTCCTCCATCTGTACTTTTCCCTTTAGAGTCTAGTTGTGCATTTTCAAAGCTACGCGGGGAAGGCTGAACTTGCAGCAATGGCCGCAGAAGATGTTTTTCCTAATCCTCGCCAACTCTACATGGATTGGGCTTACACACTTCACCGAATGAAAGAAGAAGCTCTAGCTCTTCCTGCGCTGGGCGGAGAATTATAGAATCCTTATGTATAATGTATAAAAGTAAGCTTAGGGTTCAGATCTATTTATTGTTCGCTACAGTTTACTGTGACAGAGATCTACAATGTCTGTGCTTTATCTGATTCTTAATTTGAATCTTAAATTTTTAAAGAAAATAATAATAAATATTTTAAATAAATTTTTATACTACTTTTTTTCGATAAAGAAGAAGATAGACCGTACTCGTTTGTCCAACTCAACTCAAATTGTAAAATATAAATTTTTATTAATGTATAAAAATAATTTTAGATTTTAAATTATTTTTAAAAAGTTAGGATTAGAGTTAATTAGAGTTAGAATAATTAGTAATGAGGAATCGATATAAAAAATTGTAAATTACAAGTTTAAATTCTTTATAAAAAAATTTAAAAAAAATTAATTATAAATATTTAAATATAAAATTAAATTTGATTTTTTTAAAAATAATTTTATATTAATATTTTGAAGCCTAAGATTTAATTTTTCCTTTTCTATTTAGCTTATGTAAAGTGGATAGCTAAAAATAACTTTAAAAATAGTACAGTTAAACATAAACATGCTTGGACATAAACCATCATGCTACTTAAGTGGATCAATACCCCTCTCTTATTAATTCCATGTCTATGGCAACATACTAGACATCATACCAAGAATTCCTTAAAATAGTGGTATTTCATGCCCCATGATTATTAAGCTCATTAAGTTCCCAATGGAAGACCAATACACATGGCCTTTCATGCTTGGTTCAACTAATTTTAGCAAATTGGCTCCTCGTTTCACACCCTTTCCTCTTTCTTGTTTGGTTCAAGAAATTTTAGCATAGTTAAAAATAGCTTTAAAAATAGTAGTTCAACATGCTTGGACATAAACCCTCATGCTACTTAAGTGGATCAATACCCCTCTCTTATTAAGTCCATGTCTATGGCAACATACTAGACATCATACCAAGAATTCCTTAAAACAGTGGTATTTCATGCCCCATGATTATTAAGCTCATTAAGTTCCCAATGGAAGACAAATACACATGGCCTTTCATGCTTGGTCCAAGGAATTCTAGCAAATTGGCTCCTCGTTTCACACGCTGATGCTACCTCAGTATAGTCATACCCACTGATTCTATACATTGTTGCAGTACCTTGAAAACTTAATATTCTTTAGTGATTTGGTTGTGTTAGATGTGGGACATTTTGGAAGGATTTATCCTTAATCAAAAGGTGTTAATAAAGAAGATATCAGTAAGCTTCTTTATTTTTCCCAACATTGGAAACAAAGGAGGACAATAGGGATATCTATGAGAAGGTTACTATTGATGATATTTTAACTATATTATCTTCTTTTAAGAGTGATGCAAATCTTGGTCTAGATGGATCTATTGATTTTTTCTTAGATTTGTAAGGTTTGCTTAGTGTTATAGTGGGATATTCTATCCAATGGAGGTTTAGTCCAAGAAATGGCACATATTGCCAACGGTCAAGATCCTGGAAATTGTGTCTCGCTTTTGCATGACAACATAAGTTAATAATCTGAAGGTGGTCTCTTTAACAATTTCATTTCTGAGATTTAATAATCTAAAGGTGGTCTCTTTAACAATTTCGTTTCTGAGATTTAATATCTTGTTTCAACAAAATCTAATGTTGTGAACTGTTAATTTTTGTTTATGTAGAATCTGAATTCGAACCAGGGTAACATGCTTATTCTATAGGAGAGCTGCACTGACGCATGTGGCTCTTATGTTATTTATGCACCCGTTGATATAGTGGCTATGAATGTTGTTCTCAATGGTCGTGACCCGGACTACGTGGCTCTTTTACCATCGGGTTTTGCTATCTTTCCTGATGGGACACAGTCGAGATTGGGTAACAACATCATTAATGAAAAAATCTTGAGTGGTTCATTATTGATTGTGGCTTTCCAGATTTTAGTTAACTTTATGCTAACTGCCAAGTTATCTTTAGGGTCGCGGTTGCAACTATGAACAGCCTCATATCCTGTACTATTGACCGAATTAAGACAGCTCTCAACTGTGAAAATGCTTGAATATTGAACAAGGCGTCTGCTATTTCTCATTTTGGTTTCTAAAATGTTAAAAGGCTGTCTATGGCATATGACATTAAACCCACAAAAATAAATTGGATTTCTTACTGCAATCATAAATAGAAAGGAAAGTCAAGAGCGCACCACAGAAACCCCTTGCCTTGTGGTAAACTAACAAGGTAGTTTTAAACTCCTGCTTAACCTCAATGCAAGGATAGTGGTTCGGGTATTGACTTCCCTGTGTTTATTTTATTTTCCAATGGATAACATTAGTGGATTGGTACATATGTATGCTTGGCCTGACCCAACTTTTTTTAATACGAGGTCACTATATTATTGCAATTCATTGAATGACTGCTGCTCGCTTCTCTAATGATATTGCTGCTCTTGGAACAATTCCTTGTTGTTGTCTTTCTGAATGTGCATGTCGTGATTATCATCCATGATTAATTTACTTCCATATGGACTAGCTGCTTCTTGTGAATTTCATTTGTTTGGGACACGTTGTTGCAATAGGAAAAAACTCCAAACAACATAATTATGAAGTAGTTTTCTTGGGTTTCTATATAACATTTTAGTTTTTTTTTTTCTAATAAGTATTATTAAGATTTTTGGACGACCTTTTTCTCTTCCTTTTAATGTTTTTCTTTTAATTTCCACTTCTTCAATCTTGGTTCAAGTTTTTGGTTTTGGCTTATGTTTAGTTTTTCTGTATGAAGTTTTTTTTATTGTTTTTATTTTTATTTTTGCTAATTTCTGCTGAAATTATATTTTTATTATAATCTTAAAATATTTTTATTGCATTTAGTTTCTGACATGTTGATATATAATTGTTTGTTTAGATTTTAAGTAAGAAATGCTTATATGAAATACATACAATCAATATAATACAAATTTTGACAATCAATGCTAATTACAATATTGATAAACATAATTTTACCATCATTTTAAAATATTTCTACTTGAAATATTTTTATGGCATTCAGTTTATGATATGTTAATATATAATTGTTTGGTTAGATTTTAAGTAAGAAATGCTTATATGAAATGCATACAATCAATATAATACAATTTTTTACAATCAATACTAATTATAATAAACCTAATTCTATCACCATCTTAACATACTTCATTTGTATTCAGTTTATAAAATACCAATATAATTGTTTTGTTTGATTATATGTTTGATTTAAAGTAAAAAATGATTATAATCAATGATAATAAAAAAACTTACAATCAATTCAGTTTATAAAATAGTAATATATAATTGTTTTGTTTGATTTAAAGTAAAAAATGCTTATAATCAATAATAATAATAATAAATACAATCAATATTAATAACTTTTGACATCAATATAACTATTTTATTTGATTTAAAGTAAAATAATGCTTATATAAAATGTCTATAATCAATGATAATAATAAAAACTTACAATCAATGTCAAAAGTTTTTGACATACATGTTGAAAAACCAATTAATTATTCAAATGCTTGGAACTGCATTCCTATAAACTTAAATTTCCATAATCATTCAATACTGCTAGGCTTGCATTGTAGTGCATAGATTCCTCTCATTTGACATTCTGAATTATGTAAGAGAACATAGATTCCTCTAGCTATGATAAGATTCCCAATTATAAGTTTTACAAAGTTGCATCTAAATTTTACCAATAATGTGACATTCGAAGTTCATTGTGTTATGCTACATTGTGACGTTTATTAATTGTTATGTCACATTGTGACATTGAAAAAGGGTTATATGTCTAATATGACAAAGGGTTATGTCCCATTCTAACATTCATTAAGGATTAAAAAATTATATACACTCACACAACCCAATATGTGACACATTCATAATGTGACTTTTGATGTCGATCATTGTAACATTCATCACGGGTTAAGTCATATTCTGATGTTTATTATGGTTATGTTGCATTCTGACATTTATTATGGATTATGTCGCACTCTGTTATTTATTAAGGGTTATATTGCATTGTGAAATCCATCCATGATACATTCCTTAATGGCTCTGTCGCATTGCAACATTCATTGATGCTTACGTAGGATTTCAAGGTTTACGTTTCACATTCATTGATGTGATAGCTGGATGTTTATAAAATTTCTTTATGAAATTTCTTTATATATTATGTCGCATTGTGTTGTTTATCAAGGTTTACGTTTCACTGCAACGTTATCAAGGGTTATATCATATTACGACGTTAAGCCATTGTTACAATGTTTGGTTGGTATATGTCAACACAACCAAAGATGTGACACATTAAAAATGTGATAGTGGGCGTTTAATAAGCGTTATGTCGCATTGTGACATTTACCTCAGGTTATGTTGCATTAGTTACAGTCATGAAGGGTTATGTGATATTTGTCAAGGGTTATGTCACATTGAGATAATTCCCAATATGTGACACATTAATAATGTGATAGTGGGCATTTAATAAGCATTATGTCGCATTGTGATGTTTATCATAGGTTATGTTACATTAGCGACATTCATCAAGGGTTATGTCACAATGTGATATTTGTCAAGGGTTATGTCACATTGCGATAATGCCCTAGATGTGACACATTAATAATGTGTCTTTGGATGTTTAGAAAATTTCGTGTAGCATTATCAACTATGGCCACATGGTTCACCAAAGTCAACCATGGTTAATTATGGCCAAAATGATGTATTTTTATTTCACGTTAAGACTTTTACTTTTGAAATGCAAAAAAAATTCATCTGTATACAGAAACAATGTTTTGATATTACGACATTTATTAATACTTATGTTGGATTGCGACATTCCTCAATAGTGCATTTCTTAATGGTGTTGTTGCATTAGGACATTCATTGCAACGATCGAAACATTGATTCATGGATATTGAAATTCATCATTCCTCAATGCTTGTGTCACATTATTCGCCATCATGTTGTAAGAATTTTCTTGATATATATATATATATATATATATATATATATAGTCGTTTGAAAAAAGAAATGGTTTAAACCATCCACATTCTACATAGTAATGTAGAATGTTATGTCGCATTGTGATGTTTATCAAGGTTTACGTTTCACTGCGACGTTATCAACGGTTACATTACATTACGACGTTAAGCCATGGTTTGTTACAGTGTTTGGTTGTTATATGTAACCACAACCAAAGATGTGACACATTAACAATGCAATATTGGGTGTTTAATAAGCGTTATGTCGCATTCTGACGTTTATCATAGGTTATGTTACATTAACGACGCTCATGAAGGGTTATGTCACATTGCGGTATTTGTCAAGGGCTATGTCACATTGTGATAATGCCCAATATGTCAAACATTAATAATGTGTCTTTGGATGTTTAGAAAATTTCTTTATGAAATTTTTTGATATATATATATATATATATAGTCGTTTGACAAAAGAAATGGTTTAAACCATCCACATTCTACATAGTGATGTAGAATGTTATGTCAACAACATGATGTTTATCAAAGTTTACATTTCATTGCGACGTTATCAAGGGTTATATCACATTATGATGTTAAGACATGGTTTTTTATAGTGTTTGGTTGGTATATGTCAACACCACCAAAGATGTGACACATTAATAATGTGATAGTGGGCGTTTAATAAGCGTTATGTCGCATTGTGATGTTTATCACTAGTTATGTTGCATTAGTGACATTCATCAAGGGGTATGTCAAATTGTCATATTTGTCAAGGGTTATGTCACATTGCGATAATGCCCAAGATGTGACACATTAATAATGTGTCTTTGGATGTTTAGAGAATTTCTTGACTTGGTACATCAATAATATGTTATGGAACATATCTTGACTTGGTACATCAATAATATGTTTATCAAGGTTTATGTTTCACTGCGACGTTATCGAGGGTTATATCACATTACGATGTTAAGCCATGGTTTGTTACAGTGTTTGGTTGTTATATGTCAGCACAACCAGAGATATGATATGTGACACATTAATAATGTGATAGTGGGCGTTTAATAAGCATTATGCTGCATTATGACGTTTCACATGTTATGTTACATTAGTGACATTCATCAATGGTTGTGTCACATTGTGATATTTGTCAAGGGTTATGTCACATTGCGATAATGCCCAAAATTTGACACATTAATAATGTCTCTTTGGATGTTTATAAAATTTCTTTAAGAATTTTCTTGATATAGATATAGTCGTTTGACAAAAGAAATGGTTTAAACTATCCACATTCTACATAGTAATGTAGAATGTTATGTCGCATTGTGATGTTTATCAAGGTTTATGTTTCACTACGACGTTAATAATGTGTCTTTGGATGTTTAGAAAATTTCTTTAAGAATTTTCTTGATATATATATAGTTGTTTGACAAAAGAAATGGTTTAAACCATCCACATTCTACATACTAATGTAGAATGTATGTCAGATTGTGATGTTTATAAAGGTTTACATTTCACTGTGATGTTATCAAGGGTTATATCACATTACGACGTTAAGCCATGGTTTCTTACAGTGTTTGGTTGGTATATGTCAAAAAAAAAATATGACACATTAATATTGTGATAATGGGCTTTTAATAAGCGTTATGTCGCATTGTGATGTTTAACATAGTTTATGTTACATTAGTGACATTCATCAAGGGGTATGTCAAATTGTCATATTTGTCAAGGGTTATGTGACATTGCGATAATGCCCAAGATGTGACACATTAATAATGTGTCTTTGGATGTTTAGAAAATTTCTTGTTGCATTATCAACTATGGCCACGTGGTTCACCAAAGTCAACCATGGTTAAGTATGGTCAAAAGGATGTATTTTTCTATCACGTTAAGACTTTTACTTTTGAAAAGTGAAAAAAAATCATCTGTGTACACAAACAATGTTTTGATAATATGACATTTATCAATACTTATGTTGGATTGCGACATTCCTCAATAGTGCATTCTAATGGTTTTGTTACATCGTGACATTCATGGATATTGAAATTCATCATTCCTCAATGATTGTCTCACATTAGTTGCCATCATGTTGTAAGAATTTTCTTTATATATATATATATATATAGTCGTTTGACAAAATAAATGGTTTAAACCATCCACATTCTACATAGTAATGTGGAATGTTATGTCTCATTGTGATGTTTATCAAGGTTTATCAAAGTTTCACTACGATGCTATGAAGGGTTATATCACATTACGACATTAAGCCATTGTTAAAGTGTTTGGTTGGTATCTGTCAACACAACCAAAGATGTGACACATTAATAATGTGATAGTGGACATTTAATAAGCGTTATGTCGCATTGTGACGTTTAATCTGCAGGTTATGTTACATTAGCGACAGTCATCAAGGGTTATGTCACATTGTGTATTTGTCAAGGGTTATGTCACATTGAGATAATGCCCAAGATGTGACACATTAATAATGTGTCTTTGGATGTTTAGAAAATTTCTTTATATATTATGTTGCATTGTGTTGTTTATCAAGGTTTACGTTTCACTGCGACGTTATCAAGGGTTGTATCACATTACCATGTTAAGCTGTTGTTACAGTGTTTGGTTGGTATATGTCAACACAACCAAAGATGTGACACATTAATAATGTGATAGTGGGAGTTTAATAAGCGTTATGTCACATTGTGACGTTTACCTCAAGTTATGTTACATTAGTGA
>LPNX010093984.1:203943-256875 GCA_001517045.1 Pseudotsuga menziesii | reverse complement strand
TTATTTTATTATTTTAACCATTATTTTATTATTTTAACTATTATTTTATTATTTTCCTTAGGAGGCCCATTTTAGACCCCAAAATTCCTCTAATGATTTTCAATAGTTTCATCTGTGGAGGATGAATATAAAGTGCAATCCATCATTATTATATAAATAAAATTCAAAAGAGTTGAAAGCAGTAGGAACTTGCAGTTTGGATTCAGTCCATGCATTATTATCATTGCCCATATATTGCAATTCCCAGATGAGTATCTTTTCAATAGCTATATTAAGCTTCTTAACCACTTTTCCAACCATCATTAGGCGCCCATTCCTCTCTGCAAGAGACGGCATTGAAATAGAGCATGGCATGGCTACATCAAGTGCATCCAATTTAGTCCAAATCCCATTTTTTGGATCAAATGTAACAACTCCATATGGCATCTCTATTCTTGGATCGGACCCAAATTTTGCATGGTTCAAGGTCGCATCCATCAAATTACGGGCGCCTCAAATTGCCATTGTGACTTGTCAAAGAGTTGTAACCCTGCTTTCTCCACTTGTCAAATTAATTGTTTATGCTGTAGAGTATTTAATGCAGTTGCAGTAAGCTTGATGACCGTTGGATCTTGAGTTGCTCGAAATCAGAGGATTTACAGCCGCATTAAATTCTCTGTAGCATGCTAAATATTGCTTGCGGTTTCTACAATATCCACAATTAAAAGACACTAACACGATTCTAGTGGTCGCATTGTCATGTTTATCAAGGTTTACATTTCACTGTGACATTATCAAGGGTTATATCACATTACGACGTTAAGCCATGGTTTGTTATAGTGTTTGGTTGGTATATGTTAACACAACCAAAGATCTGACACATTAATAATGTGATAGTGGGCGTTTAACAAGCGTTATGTCGCATTGTGACGTTTATCACAGGTTATGTATCATTACGTGAATCACAATATTTTAAGTATATTATGTTTTATATTAATTAAATAATATGGTAATAAATATATTAAATATTATTTATTATATATTATAATTAAATAAACAATATTGTTTTATAATCAATTAAATTATTAGTTTACCATTATTAACAATTAACATAACATTCATTCATTCATCTCTATGTTGTGGTCCAATCTAAAATAACATAACAATTAGACAACTTTTGCACTATTAGAATCTAATAAAACTTTTCAACAACATATTAAATTTTGATTAAAATTGCTAATGTTGTAGTGTGAAATTTCCAAGGAAGATTATCAAATTCTCACAATACCACATGGTTATTTTATGTTATTATATTATTGTCGCTAATTTGTTTTTTATATATTTATAATTGCAACAAATTACCTTAAGCAACACAACCATATTGAATCGTAACCAATGTGGTATGTAGCAAAGACACATAAACCATCATGAACATTGCATCCCAACATAATCAAAACTATAATTGTTTCCAATGTGACAAAAATCTGGTAAACTAGGGATGAATGATGTAATTTATCATAACCCTTTGTGAACCTCATACATAGTATTTGAATGCTTGCATTCCCCAATGTATTTGTCACGTTATGAAAGTAAACAAAGGCCATGTCACATTGTCACAGTTTGCAAGGGTTTCATGTCACATCTTCGTATGTTTTGCGACACAATACATACTATAGAGAAAAATGTTTGTTATGTCACATTGTAACGTTGATCATCTTCATTCTAATAATAATGAACATATGTTGACTTGGTACATCAATAACATGGTATGGAACATTATGGCTAGGTTACATTATGAATTTGCGATTATATATGTTATTAGGTTAGTTTATAACATGTGAATAATAAATATTGGATATAATTAACTTCACGATATATTTTTCATATATACTATACGGAAAAACATTGTATTAATAATATTTTAAGTATCTTATGTTTTATATTAATTAAATAATATGGTAATAAAAATATTAAATAATATTTATTATATATTATAATTAAATAAACAATATTATTTCTATTAATACTTTGTAGATATGTCTATGCGCTCACCCGTTACTAGCAACAACCACATTAAATTAATTAATGTGTCTGAATACGCCAATAGGCGTAAATTTAAGCACATACTATAGGGAAAAACATTAATATAAAAAGTATGTGCCTAAATTTACGCCTATCGGCGTATTCAGACACATTAATTAATTTAATGTGGTTGTTGCTAGTTATTTGCAAGCATTTACCACAATTAAACCCAATAGACCTTTGCAGCTCGAGTAGGTCCCTTCCCATTTACTCCCTGGTCATCCCAATTAAATTTTGCCCCAATCAGTACACTACCTCAAACAGTCTAACAGTCAATCAAAACCAGAGGTCCTGGCACCAGGGAGACGTTCTCGTATCTTCGCCTTCAATCCATCTTCGAATGCCCATTAACACTACAACATCCACACCTGTCACTCGGAGATCCAGCTGCCCATCTGTGCTAGTTGTTCAGTGTCTTCCCAAATTCCTAGTTCACAGTGCCGTCGGTCAGAATGGGGTCGCATTTATTTGCATATTAATTCAGTATTATGGCGAACTATATTTATTCGTACGCGCATCGATATTTTCCAAACGACTATCTCAATGTTCATCGAACTTCTCGCGTGCCCTCGAGCCCCAATGATTCATCATGGAGTAAGTAAATTAGTAATAAGTTTGACAAATCCATTTTGTCCAAAACCAAAGTTTGATTCTATTAAAATGGGAATTTCAATCTTGCAACAACAGTTTTTATCAAAATGTTTGAAAATTTTACATTATAAAAAACTTCAAAATTTTACATTTAAAAAACTTCATCTGACAAAGAAAATATTAAAAAAAAACTGAATTGAATTTTATGAATCCAATCAATCCAGCTATAACCTCGACTTAGTATTTTCATCAATTACACAAAGCCGTTGGAAACAGATTTGATGTTTCGCCATTATAATAACCCCTCACTGCATAGAAAAAGGGGATTGTCGTCCTCATATCAATGAAGCTCAGTGCACGGTGTTGTCTCATTTTTCATCAGCCAGCATGTGTATTAGAGAATATAAACTTGCATGGCATACATTGAAATAACAAATCAAGATCAAACCAAAGAGAGCTACATGCTAATGTAACAATTTAGCCTCCATTCCCACTTTGACTAAGCAACACTGCCACTTTTCAGCCATGCACAAAAGCTGGAGAAAGCAGTTTTCAAGCCTTTGTAGTAACCATTGACGGGTTGTTTGGGCTAAGAAACAATAGACAAAGTGAAATTAATGAATGAATGGATTCCTCTCCTCGAAAGGCAATGGTCTCTGTGGAGAGAACACCATTGCTAATTAGTTTTTAGCGACATTTTTTATCAGGTCGGTTTGTGGGATGAGGCAGAATCCCATGAAGACTTAGATCATAATATATCATTTTTTTAATCCATAATTGGAGAAGAATCAGATAAACATGGTGTTTGTGGTATAGTGGTTTTTTTGCTTTGGCCATGTCTCTCAATCTGCTCGAACTCCAAAAGTAACTGCACTTGGATTTGACAATAGATTAAACATCAGTTTGATCCATTCAAATGGCTAGGAGAGAATGACGAGGAAAGGTTGAAATGATAGACCAGGCAAAGATGACATGAGGTATGCTAGAGGTTGATTTCCCTCTTAATAACTGAATTCCTTTTTATTTCTTAACTTAAAATTTTCTTGCAGGTGAGCTTGTTGTGCTAACCTTTTCAACCATTCTGGCCCTTTTCAATTTAAAGTTTGTTTTCCTTCCTTGATGTTTCAGATACCTGTAAATTTCTTGCTCCCCATTTTAATTCAAATTTTGATTTTATAGGTTTGTTACCTTGCTATGTAGGACTGTTGGGATCTTAATTATTATTTGCAGGGTTCTGGTTGCCCATGGAATTAGCAGCCTAATTTTGTTGACTGCTCCTAGCATTTTGATTTTGATTTTGTTTTTTGTCTTGTACTTTCCATGATTCTTTTTCTCATTATTTTCATGTTTGTGACTACAGTTACAAGGATGCATGCATTCCTCTGAGATATTGAAAAAGATTAAATCAGTAGGCATGCAGAATGATCTCCCAGAAAGAGAGAATAGAGGATGCAAAATCAAGAGAGCGCCATCAAAAAGTGAAAGGCACCTGAACTGTGGAGGCCGAGGTGTAACCATCAACTATGGAGGTGCTCTACCCACCAAATTCATACACACGAAAGATGCCAAGGCAGAAAAAAGGTTGCAAGGGAGCATTAGCAGGTATTGAATTAATAATTAGCAGGTACTCAATTAATAATCAGTGGAAATCTAGCTATTATCATGTATATCTTCATGTAAATTATGAACATTTATAGTTTCATAAAATTTCTATAAAATAAACCTGTATATCAGTGTAGGCATATATAAAAAATATGGCATGAACTATTGTTTGTAATATGCATTATGCAATTGTTTGTAATATGCATTATGCACGATGCTCCATGATGTCTACCTAGATTAACATAATGACAATGAAAATATCTGTAAATTTATGAAAGAATTCCACAGGGTGGCATATCTACAACATGGTAAATCTATGTAGAAGAATCTGCGCCTCTGTCTTCTTATAAAATCCTAACTGTCTAAAGGTGTGCAACGAGCCTTAGCCTTTCCATCATAGAATTTTCTTCTTTATGTTTGCAATTGCAACGAGCGACCACATAACTGATGCAGCCTTGGCCTTTCCATCATAGAATTTTTTGCTTTATGTTTTCAAATGCAAAGAGCGACCACATAACTGATGCAGCCTTGGCCTTTCCATCATAGAATTTTCTGCTTTATGTTTTCAATTGCAACCAGCATTATGGGAACTAATAATGAGTAGAAGCATCTTGTGTGTGGATAAGCTAAAAAAGAACCTCGCAGGAAAGGAACCACGTCATAGGACCACATGCAGGTCAAAATTTGGAAGTAACGCTAGGTGGGAGAGGAAGAGGCGTTCAGATCACCACCAGCATGGTCTCCACTCTCAATGCTCAGCTTCAGATCACCAGGAGCATAGTATCCACGTTCAATATTCAGTTGCAGCAGGGCAGCCTTCCATTGGATTGCAGGATTACAAGGTCTATTAGTATTGCTTAATATGCAATAATAAAATCTGTATCCACCATATTCTTACAAGGTATCTTGGGAGTGTCAAGATGCAGATGATAGGGCAGCCTTCCATTGGATTTATCCCTATTCTAAAGAGAATTGAAGAGAATCGTGTCATTCCAGTACGGTGGTACCTGTGCTACATGCTCATATATTGCATGAGGTGCCGCAGCATGGAACATGAGAAATCATACTCAAACCTTCTTAGTTCTTAGCATTATTTATAAGTAAATCTAACATCAAATGTATAGAATTAATGCTAATAAGTTTGTTAGCATTATTATAAAAACTCTATAAGCTTATTAAATACTTGAATTCATGTATCAATTAATATAAGTTTCAAGCTGAAAATTACGAGGCCAAATAATATAAACTTATTAAATACATGAATTCATGTATCAATTAATATCAGTTTCAAGCTGAAAATTACGAGGCCAAATAACACCTCCAAGTTTTTTATAGGATGAAATGACGATGTTAAGTTTTTTTATTCCATAAAAATATGGTTTTAATATTTTGTACATATAAAACTTTGTTTAAAAGACTATTACATGTATTGATATATGTAAGTATTGAAAACTGTAAAAATCGCTGCAAGCCGGTTACAATAGTCCATAGTATTGATATATGTGCACAAGTATTGGAAACTGTAAAAACCGCTGCAAGCCGGTTACAATGGTCCATAGTCCAAGCCGATTAGTACCTGCTAGCCCACGGCACTGACTAATAAGTTTAGGTTTTGGGTTGTAGTTTATTTATCCATGCACCTAAAAATGATCGTTTTCTTATGCTTTAAAATGTGGAAAACAATTTTTAAAAGTCCAATTAACAAGAGAGTTTACTATGGCAATAATTATTTATATATATATATTTAATAGTTTATGTTTAATTTTCTTTTAATTATTATTAAAAAAATTAAATTTTAATAAAGATAAAAACAATTAACATTTTGGAGAAAAAAATAATAATTCATTAAAATAAAAATTAATAATATATTAAAATATTATATTTCATAATTTTCATCCACTTCCAATATAAACATCTCTTGCTTCAAATTACCATCATGTTCCACATTTCATGGTTCACATAAAGGAGATAAAAATAATTTTGTGCTCTTTTATGAATTGTCGAAGGCCTAATCCAAAAATGAGGAGTTGTTCGAGACCATTCAAACCCACTATGCCTAATGAGTCACCAGTGGCAGTTGTAATTTGATTGTTAATATAATAATATTTACTATGAATTAATAATATATATATATATATGATCTATTATATTGGTATAACTTTATTAAAATAATTTTAGAAAAAATAATAATCATAATTGTAGTCATTATTAAAAAAAAAATAATGTCCAAATAATGTTGTTGTTTTTTATTAAGAAAACTGCATACTATATTTTTATTTTACTCAATAATTTTGCAATGTACAAAATAGCAATGTTAATTACTGTGTTGCATTTCCATTTTAGAAGGCATTTATATAAATAAATAAAAATGTTTCATACTTTTAAAGGTTAGATCATTCTTTGAGCAATGTTTTAGTATTTTAGATGTCGCCTTATGAATATCAATGCAACATAAAAATGTGAACGAGTTTTGTTATATATAATGATAATAGTTGTTATTATTAGTCTTTGTCCTCGAGCTAGCAGGGACTCTATGAATCGGCTTGCCGTCGATTCTATTAATTGACACGAAAACCAATGCAAATCACACGAGAATCAATACAATGTTTCATTGTTTATCCTAAGTTTTATTTGCAAAAGATAACGATCACTTTTTCTCCACCAATCACTATATTCCTCCTCTTATTTGGCCTCATTTCTAGGCACACTATACATTGTCTCTAACAAAACATAGGTTAAAAATAAAATTGTTAAAACCATTTTCACGACACCATGTAATGCTAAAACTTAGTATAGCATTAGCTCTCTTACATTAAATGTTAGGATACAAATAACTCCTACATTATGGATTACAAGGATGCTAGATAGGTGGTTGTTGCATGCGGGCCATGTGTGCATAGTAGCCATGGCTATGTTTGCATGTTCCATAGTTGCACCTGCATTGCACCGCACCACACCCCCACATGTGTCCAGCGATCCTCACATGGGAGCATATAGTTATAAACGCAGCTAATGAACTAGACGGGGGCAAGAACTAGTCAAATGCAAAGAAGGTATGAGGCTCCATTGATCCTCCACCCACCAGACATCATTTCAAAGTATCAGGTGAAGTTATTGACTTTTTTTCTCTACAACATGGCAAGCATGGTTTGCTCCTCTACTTAGATAACTGATTCTTCAAATAGTGTTCGTACCTGCCAAATGTAATGAACCAATCTATAAATTCTGATCATTAATTCATTAAGGAAATAACAAATTCTGATCTAGATGACCTTAAATACCTTGTTCCCCAAGGGTCGAGGCTCATGCATAAAATGAACGGGGACAGGGCAACAACTGTGATTTAAATTTCGGTTTGCTTTCATGGCCGCAACTTTCATTCTCTCCATTCTTTTATTAATAAAGCGACTATTCATATGATGTGTTTTATGTGTCAGGTTTGTGTCAATTATGTGTATATAGTCCTGAAAGCTAGGTTTATTGGGCTCAGACTGTGGGACTAGCCAGTTTGAACCATGGAAAGCTCCTTGCAAATCATTCATTGGAAGCCCGGTTTAAGAACCAGCATCATCAATTGCTTATAGAGCAGTGTCTAAAGAAGCATTGACCAGGTGAATCGTTTGACAAGGAGAACCATGCAAAGAGTTGGAGGCAGGTCGAACCAGTGATGCATCTCTATCTGACATAGCATCCACCACAAACAAAACCACAACTAGCAAGAACCAACTTCACCAAAAGTTGCATAGTCAACAACATTATAGCGGGTTCCCTCCAATATGGATCCAGAGCCATTTACAAATCTCAATCTATTTACCTGCGTGCATTATATACAAATCTCAATTTATTTACACCTTTCCTTCGTATTTTATCTACCATCGTCACCTATTTCTGATGGCGTCTTCCAACTGTCAGCAAGTTTAGAAGATGCGACAAGTGTAAGGGGCTACAGAGGTGGTTTGTAATTTCTGTCAAGGATTTTTTTTAAATAGGTGCTATTATTTATATAAGCCACTAGTAGTGATATAATTATGTACGGTTGCAAGGATTGCAACGGTATGGAAATTCTTGTCGTCTCTAATTTTGATAGTGCTTTACTAGATTTACTTTGTTTTTAGAGGTAATACTAATATTTCACAAATCTCTTCATATTTCTTCCAACGATTTCCCCAAACAAATATTCTTTCTACACAGTTAGTCACTAAATATTTAACTTTTCTGTCTTTTCTTTTTTATGTATATATAGCAGCAAAATTAAATGGAATCAGTAGAGCGATTGCAAAAGTATACGGGATATTAAGGAGTGTAAGTGGAAATCTATGTAGCAAATGCCAGCATGGATAGAAAATTAGAGTGGAAATGGATGGCAAATCTAAGACTTTGCACTACTCAATGATGCTTTGTTATTTATGAACAAGTTTGTGCATATTTCTTAAGAGAAAAGTTTGACATCAAATGAAAAATGCTAAATGCTACCATCTATATGAGTTAGATGTCCATAACATTTGAAAATAGTGTTACTTCACATTACTTCCTGTGAATAAGAAATCAATTTTATTCACAAAACAAAACAACACAATTTGTGTGCAATGCTCACAAAACAGAACATCAATAAATTTATATTTTCATAAAACAAAAAATTTTCATATATTTTCAATTATGGGTCTCAGTAACACTGAGCTATTACCTGCTATACATTGTCTTCTCTGCTATGGTACTTTCTAGGGGCTATGTTCCTACTCCTCAGTCCATTGTAGTTTCACCTCTAGTTGACAGATTATGGCATCTGTATAACCTATGGCCACCTCCAAACAAAATATGAGCTTGATACTCATTCATCGCTCTTTTTCTCAGCATTAATACTTTTTCTAGCAATGTTGTAGACAAAGCAGCTAGAACTATTTCCAAGGAGCTGCTTCTATTACCTTGATTCTTCTGGAATGTCTCTCTTGTGAGATTATTGTTGTTGATCTCCAATTGTATGTCAATTGGCATGCCTTCTAGGTATTTGTTTGGAAATTCTTGAGCACATCCTAGGTCAAGAAGATTAAAATTGTTTTGATTTAAACCTTCAGCAAGAGTTGTCTCGCTTTCATTGGGGCTAATTGACCAGGCCAACTACATTCTTATATGGTCAAAGTTGTTGTTCAGAAAGCTGCTAAGCGCAAGCCAAATATTTAGATTAGTAAATCTGAGTATATGTATTAACATCTCACCAGTCACCAAAGTTTATACTCAAAGGCCCAAAAGAACCATATCATTGCACTAATACTCTTTCCAAAAATAGCAAATCAGTAAACTGGTGGCCTAAGCGTCTTCATTCTCCATCTGCCCCCAATCTGTATGAAGGAGTTGGTTCCTCTCAAATAGGTTTACCACACTTTTCTTTTGAGGAATGGGTGCGGGGAGGACCCAAAGCTGTTGTTTTCCAAGTAAAATGAGAAGGCTAGATCTGCAGAGATATATGGAAAGTATGGAAAATGTAGAGGTGCAAGGGCAGTGTTTATTACCCATATTGATGATGAGGTTATCCGGTTTGTTGCACAGTTGATGGCATGCAAGTTGCTCAAGAAGTGCCACAAAGATCCCATAAGCCACTCCACAATGCTGAGATTTAGGGAAGTCTCAGTCGCCACATCTCGTTTTCTAAAGAATTTGGACAAATGGCATTTGCATGCAACATGAAAATGGCCTAACTAGTGATAGACTCGATAAGCTATGCAACATGAACAACTGAAACGACTTGGTTACTACACAACTTTTCAATGATATATTGTGGATTTCTCACACAAATGTTGCTCTCCACGTGCGATGCATGCAATCAAAGGTGTTGCCCCCGCTATCAATCAAGTGGGGTGGCTATCAGCTGTTTGACTACACCCACTATAGACCAGCATCCACTATAGACCAATCATAATAAAACCAGAAACCATAAAATTACTATCAAAGAGATAACCCAACCCTATATTATTTTGGTCTTCTTGTTAAAAAAAGTATTTTCTATGCCAATTGCATCGCCCAACCCTATATTGTGTGATAAATAACGATTGCTCCAATCCTACAACATTGCCATATATACATTAGCCGGTCATAGTTGGGATTCCATACTCAGTTGCTCAGCTTGGATACTTGTCTTGGGTGCTTTGAATCTGGGCGAAAGGAAGTCATGGGCTTGTGTAGTGATAGTTCTATGCAGGTTCAATGTTTGGTTGTTTTTATTTATTTTATATTTTATTTTTATTATTCTTACCCATTGTGCTTAAAGAACCCGGGGACTCTCTCGTGGTCATTACACCATTGGAAAAGTTGTTGGCCACATCTTCCTTGCTGCTGATGGAAAAGATGACAGTAAGTACTAGTCTTCACCTCATTCCATCTGGTGGTAAGTATCAGTCTGCACCTCATCAATGATAAGCGGCTTCAGCTATACAAATATAGCACGGGGAACAGGCCCTCCCACTCCATAAATCTACAAATACAACGTCGAGAACATGCCTTGTTAATCTTATTCATATGATGTAAATGGGTATATATTACTTAAAAATATTCTTAGTAATTTATGATGACTTACAATATGCCTAATGCATGAAGTTTTAGATCCAATTATAATTTGTTCTAGAATTGCCAGATTCCCATACATCCGGCCTAGAAATTCATTCTTCCTCTATTGATTATTAGAATTGTTTATTCCGCACCTAATAATTTATTATTGTCTTCTTGGATGTGTTATATCTATCATTAAGACTGTCCTTTTAATTGCCTCCAATTCCATCTTACTGGAATCTGCAAATCCTCCTTTATGCTCATCTGAATGAATCTCTATGGTCGGTCCAACTGTAAGCATACTATCCATCCATACCTAATCTCCCTTTGTGACTTAGATGTGAGCATTTCTCCTCGTGACTTAGCACTTAGACTTGGGTTTAATGCTTTGAAGAAGTCGATTGGTGGAAGCTAACCAGTAATAGAAACAACGTCGGTTATAGTTATCATTTGTTTAGGGTTGCATGCAATCATTTATCTATGGACGAATGTTTTTTAATCATTTTGTATCTCACCTCCTGGATTGTATATTAGGCATGCAATAATAATCAAATTCATTAGGCAGGGACTTATTCCCTTCAGCAGGTCCACTTGTTAAAAAATGAATATTGTCCAAAATAACATTGTTGTTTTTTTAAGAAAACTGCATACTATATTTTCATTTTACTCAATAATTTTTCAATGTACAAAATAGCAATGTTAATTACTGTGATGCATCTCCATTTTTTAAGGCATTTATACAAATAAAAAATTTAATTTAAAAGTATCTCATACTTTTAAATGTTAGATCATTCTTTAAGCAATGTTTTAGTATTTTAGATGTCACCTTATGAATATCAATGCAACATAAAAATGTGAATGAGTTTTGTTCATTTTTATTTGAGAGATTCAAGTCATTAGAATTTATGGAGTAATTTAAAGTCATATTAATATCAAATGATTGCTATATGATACAAATAAAGGGTTACGGTGGTGTTAAGAATCAACATTTATATATTGATAAGGATATCTCTCAATGTGCTTATAATACTAGTAACATAATGATTGTAGATTATTCAAAAGAAATATGTATTTGTAACAATGAATGGAATTATATAATTATAAAAGATTATAATTGTGATGATGTCACGTCCCCTCTTGTCTACCTAAGAGGGAATGCTATCATAATGCTATCTAATTCGAGAAATTAAAGTCCCATTAACATAATAATAAAATGCATTGAACATGAACATAAACAGATGCATAATGCAATCTACAACGAAAGCAAAATTCATTCAAGAATTCAATATGTTCATGATATTTCATTAGGCAAATACAAATGCAAAGATTAAATACAAGAGATACTTATCTTGGAATAATCTTGTCCCGCAACCAACTATGTCGTTGCAACATTCCACCCAACCATAGGCCAGTGTGTTCATCAATCTTTCAACAGCACTGCCACCCCCGAGTTGGGAATGATTCCCACAAGGAATAAGGGAACACTAGCATACTCACACCTAGCCAAGGATATATCAAAATTCAGCCAAGCCAAACTACAATTTGGATTTATCAGGATGCTAAGGAGCTGGAAAGGTCGAATTGCTAAGCTAGTGAGCTCAACCATAGAGATATGGACACCTGCACCAGATATGGCCTGTATTCTAAAACATCTACACACCCAACACAAGGAAGCATCCCCTTCTCTACTACGCAGTCCCTCAGGCTATGCCTTCCATTCTAGTGCTATTCAGGGTGTGCAAAGAAGAAAACCAGCCCCTCTAGATCTATCTGTGAGGTTCCTTCCTACACTAGGTTTATCAAGCTAGTTCAGATCCCATTTCCACTCCAAACCAGTTTAGACCAAAACAACAGATGCATACACAACAAATACAAGTTCTAGGATTGATGAAAAACATCATGGGAGCCAAATTCGACAGTGGCAATTGGGAAAAATGACCTAGCCTGTGCAATTTGTTTCAAAAACATTATGTGGCTTCACGTGGGCCAAAACGACTCATCAAACACCCATAAATCGTGGTCTCTTCCCCAATCTGTTGGGAATTACCAAAAACGATCCTCCAGCCATGGGAGAAAATGGAGCATACTGTAAAAACGTGCCTAAGAAAATGGAGGATGGAGGACTGAGGATTAGAACGCCTGCGTGAGGAAAATCAGTTGCATGAGAGTTAGGAAAATCTGCTGCGTGAGTGAGTAATTTGCTCCTTTATTCCATGTGAGGGATAATGGGTGAGAAATCTCCCCTTAGGCATGTGTGTGGTCAAAGGATTACAGCCCTGCCCAGAAATGACAGCTCCTTCCAATTCTACGATTGGCCATACCTCCCAATCCCCAAGGTAAAAATTGCCCCTACTAACTCCTTGGAGAATTAAGTGGTTGGTTGAATAAGGCAAGAAGGTGGTTGACAGCTTGATGGGTCCTCCCATAGACATTTGGATTTTCCCCATTGGCCTTGAGGATGAATATTCCCCCTCCCCTTATCATTAGGAAATCATGCCCCCATCTCTTTAATGTTGCATTGACATAGTTGGTTGTGGGTATTTTAATTAAATTGCATATTTATATGATGTACAAAATTATAATGTGCCTGACTAGCACGAAATACCATCAGCACCGATTTTAATTGTCGAAACATAAAACGCTAAATCGATGGTGGGGATTTTTCCTTAGCTCCTCACCATGATTAATTACAATACATACATCATATACATTTTTAATGCAACCGGGGTCAAAAACGAGGTGTTACATTTCCCTCCCCCTTCAACAACACTGTCCTCGTTGCTTTACAAAATTGAACAAAAATGCTACACTGGCACCACCCTCGGTGCTCCACAGAATTGAACAAAAATGGATGTGCCAATCGCATGGCATCCTTCAGCTCCCACGTAGCCTCTTGAGGACTGTAGTGCTCCCATTGCACCTTTACCTGTCCTATGGCTCGATTCCAGAGCATTTTGACCTTCCTGTCGAGGATGCACATTGGCTTGATTTGGAACTCTCCCTCGGGTTCCACCTAAATCACATCCTAATTTATCACATGGTTAGGATCATGTACATATTTCTTAAGCAAAGAAACATGAAAAACATTATGAGCCCTAGTGCTAGCAAGAAATGCAAGTCTATATGCAACTGGCTCTATTCTTTCAAGCACTTCAAAAGGCCCATAGTATCTAGGTGACAACTTGGCACAACTTCCAAGATTCAAGGAACTCTTCATTTCCCTCTCTCTGAGGTAAACATGATCCCCAACACTGAACTCTCTATTCACCCTATGCTTATCTGCATAGCTTTTATGTCTGTCTTGGGTTGATTTCATATTCTGTCTGATCTTTGCAACCTCCTGCTCCATCTCTGATCTGGATTTATGCGTGAACGAAATGAAAGAACAGATACGGAGTCATAATAATAGACATTTTGCAAAGATAACAGAGGTACATTAAACAAATATTCTATTAAATTACAGAAATAGAACAGACTGTAATACAATTGCTAGAATGGTGGTAGCTATCTCTGAGAAGAGATGTGGCTGCTACGCTCATTCGTGCCAAGCTTGATACAAAATGAGGCCAAAGGTCCTATTTATAATAATAATGAGGGTGAGAACCCCAAAAGTCCAAAACGTAACCCTAGAAGATGAACCGTCATAAAATTTGCGGCCCCAAAGTGGTAAGTTGAACAGTCAACTTCCTGAGGTCATAACTTTTGCATACGATCTCCGATTTGGGCATTCGATAGTTTGTTGGAAAAGTATATCTAAGATTTACAAATTTTGGTCATGCAAACGCATGTTTATGGCAACCATTTAGCCCCGAATCGCCAAAAAACGTCGTTTAGGGCCTCAAAACGTCCCCAGAAGTTTGGGACTCGAAAAACTGTAGAAAAATAACTAGGGAACTGCCACAATGGACAATTGTTTTGAGCCAATGGAATAGGTGGGTGGCCACCGATCTCCATCTGGATCAATCCTCCCTCCTTAGGAAGCAATGGTATCCATTGCGTCGAATCCTGTATCATCTCTCAAACTGTGTGTTGAGTTGATCTCCTGGTGCGACATTCGCTGAAGTGAAGAGGCTTCCTTTCTTTGACATCCCAAGAGGGCTGTAATTGTTGTATGGATGATTTGTTTCTGGATGAGCACATTGAATGCGTGGCCTTGCATCATAGAGGTACTCGGATATATGAGGAAACAATGGCTCTGTCTTCTTCTTGGGTCTGATGAGCAGAGACACCCTTTGCAAAGGGTGTGGAGGTCTCTGTGATCTTATGTTCTCCTTCAGACGCAATTGTGAAGAGAACTAATTTTCTGATGTGGGAGTTTATCTTCCTACCTTGTGACACTTTGTTAGGTGCAACGGTCTCTGGTATTTGATAGAGTTTTCCTCCCAAATTAACAATGACACTGCGAGGTCGTGACTCATATACAGCATGACGCTTCCACATATATAGTTGTCCTAAAAGAACATCACAGACTTCAAGTGGGGCCACATCACACAACACCTCGTCTTTGAAAGGCTTGATGCCATATGGTAGGAGGCATTGTTGAGTAATGTGGATACCTCGTCCTTGGCTTAGCCAACCGATGCTATAGGGTTGCGGGTGTGGTGTTGTCGAAAGCTCCAATCTCTTAACGACTTCTGCTGAGATCAGGTTCTTTTGGCTGCCATTGTCAACAACAAAATGTAGAGGCATTCCCTTCACCCACATCTGCGAGTGGAAGAGGCGCTCCTCTGCCTTTGACTCTTCAAGATCCTCTAGTTGAATCTGTGCAGTAGCAGCAGTGGCAGTGGGGTCTGCATCAATGATCTGCCTCCCATTGTATGCGGTTGTGGCATTGGGCTCAAAATCAGAATCCGGATCTGATTCTGAATATTTGATCTTGGCCACTAGTGACTTCTATGAGTGACATTCATCAGTGTTGTGCCAAGGGATTTTATGAAATTTGCACCACTCACCATTGTCCTTCTTTGTCTTTCCATCCCCCTTCTTTGCTTGTGGCGAGGACTGGTTATCCTTTCCTTGTCCTGTGTTTTGCGGGATAGGTTTTCCCTTGCCTTGCTTCTACGGTGGGTGCGCAAGTCCAAAGTCTCGCTTGTTCTTTTGTCAAAATTTCTCCTCAATTTTGACAGCATACCGATAGGCGGATCCAAGTGAAGAGATGTCGAGGAATTCCATCTCAGTTCGAATGTACCGATGTAGACCACTGCGATATTTCAGAATCAGGTGTCGATTGTAGTCCTTGATACTCAGCTTTGTACACAAGGTATGAAATTTTTTGGTGTACTCTAAGATCGTCTGGTCCCTTTCTTGACGCAGAATGGTCCATTTTGTGTACTGGTCATCATAGTTTCCCACAGGGTAATACTGTTCCCTAACGGCATCTATGAAAGAGGCCTAAGTGGGATTTGTTTCAAACATTCCAGACTCGTCTAATGAGTTTTTCTCACAATAAGTACCCCAACAATTTTGGACATGGGGGATTGCCTTAAGGAGCGCAAAGGTGATATTTTCTCTGTCGAAAAAATTGTGGATAGAGAAATACCCTTCTAGAACATTCAACTAATTATCTAGGGCATCTGCATCAACTTTTCCTTCAAATAAAGGAATATCAAAGTTAACTTGTACCTTGAATGGAGTTGTATCTGCGAACCGACTGCTTGTTGAAGATGCACTTGCCACTGCCGGCATTCGCAGAAGGATTTGGGTGAAACTATCCATCATCTCGTTCCTCTGTCACTTGAGGGATTCCTCGAGCAACGACTTGATAGGATCTCCTGCTCCGTTGTCTTTCTTTTCTTCCACCATGGGAGGTCGTTTGGGACAACGAGAATTATCAAGTGAAACTAGTTCGAGACCAAACTCTCTATACTCAGACCTTGTCGGGGACATGCGCCGAGAAACAATCAAAGAGTAGATTGCTCTGATACCACTGATTAGGATTTATGCGTGAATGAAATGAAAGAACAGATACAGATTCATAATAATAGACATTTTGCAAAGATAACAGAGATACAATAAACAAATATTCTATTAAATTACGGAAATAGAACAGACTGTAATACAATTGCTAGAATGGTGGTAGCTATCTCTGAGAAGAGATGTCGCTGCTACGCTCATCCATGCCAAGCTCAATACAAAATGAGGCCAAAGGGCCTATTTATAATAATAATGAGGGTGAGAAACCCAAAATTCCAAAACGTAACCCTAGAAGATGAACCGTCATAAAGTTTGTGACCCCAAGTTGGTAAGTTGAACAGTCAACTTCCCGGGGTCATAACTTTTGCATACGATCTCTGATTTGGGCATTCAATAGCTCGTTGGAAAGGTATATCTAAGATTTACAACTTTTCGTCAGCCAAATGCATGCTGATAGCAACCATTTGGCCCCGAATTACCAAAAAACATCGTTTAGGGATTCAAAACGGCCCCAAACGTTTGGGACCCGAAAAACTGTAGAAAAATAACTAGGGAACTGCCACAATGGATAATTGTTTTGAGCCAGTGGAATAGGTGGGTGGCCACCAATCTCCATCTGGATCAATCTCCTTGAGCAATTCTAGACCAAGAACAATCCTGTTCACTGGATTATCCCATGTCACTGGTGTCTTACACCTCCTGCCATACAAAGCTTCATATGGACTAATCCCCAAGGATGCTTGTTGTTCATTGTTATAAGAAAACTCTACAAAGTGTAAATAATCTTCCCACTTGGTTGGTTTGTCCATCACATACATGTGAAGCATGTCTTCAAGAACCTGGTTAACTCTCTCTGTATTCCCATCAGTTTGAGGATGGTAGGCAGTGCTGAAGTTTAGTTTTGTACCCAAATATGCAAACAAACCCTTCCAGAAATTGGAAGTGAACTTGACATCTCTTTTAGAGACTATCGCCTTAGGAAATCCATGCAATTTGAAAATCTCCTTCATGAATATTTTTGCAATGTCATCAGTTTTATGTGTGGACTTAACCGGTATGAAATGTGCTACCTTTGTCAACTTGCCCACCACAACCATGATGGAATCATGTTGTCTCCAAGTCATTGGAAATCCTGTAATAAAATCCATTGAAATAAATTCCCATTTCCATTATAGAACTAGCAAAGGCTGCAACAAACCTGCTGGGTTTTGATGCTCAACCTTCACTTGTTGACCTTTCACGCACCTTGAAATATATTCAGCCATGTCCTTTTTCATTCCTGGCCAAAAATACGGCTTTCTGGCTATAGAAATTGTCTTCTGATATCCTAGGTGACCAGAATATGGAGCTTGATGGATCTCATCCATAACAACCCTCCTCAAATCTACTACATTTGGAATATATATTATATTATTATAGGTAAGAATTCTATCTTCTTCCAATTTATATCCCTTGTACCTCTTCTCAAGACTTTGCTACTGCAACTTGTTCTTTACCTGTACATACAGTTCATCTTCAGCAGCATGATTAACAATTTGTTTCCTCAAATATGGTTGGAAAATACTAAGATATGTCACGTGTATTTCATTCACCTTCCTGCTGAGTGCATCAACTACCTTATTCTCTTTTCCTTTTATGTGTTTGATTTCAAAATCAAACTCACATAAAAACTCCAGCCATCTAGCTTGCCTAGCATTTAACGTTGGCTGATCAAACAAGTACTTTAGATCACAATGGTCTGTCCTTAGCTCAAATATTCTTCCCATCAAGTAATGCCTCCACATCTTCAGAGAATGTACTATGGATGCAAGTTCTAGATCATGAGTGGCATAGTTATTCTCATGCTCCTTCAACTTTCTTGACTCATAACATATCACGTGGTTGCCTTACATAAGGACTCCTCCAATCCCTTGACCACATGCATTAGTGCACACCACAAAATATTTTTATGGGTCTGCAATATTCAAGGTTGGTGCACTTGTGAGAATATTTTTCAACTACTAGAAGCTTTCCTCACACCTTGATGTCCATTCAAACTGTATTCCCTTCTTTTGCAAAGAAGTGACTGGATGTGCAACCTTGGATAATCCTTCAATGAATCTTGCAAGTCCCATAAAAGATCTTACATATGTTACATTTCTTGGAGTAGGCCATTTCATAATGCCCTCAATCTTCTCAGGGTCTACAGGTATTCCCTCATCTGCGATAATGTGACCCAAATAATTAATCCTATCTTTATAGAAGTCACACTTGCTCAACTTTGCATACAGCTTATGCTCCCTGAGCAATTTCAAAGTCACTCTCAGATGTTCTTCATGCTCTTCCTCATTATTAGAGTAAATAAGAATTTCATCAAGGAAGAAAAGAACAAACTTGTCCAAATACCTGCTAAAGACACTATTCATGAGACACATAAATGTAGCTGGTGCATTTATGAGGCCAAATGGTACCACTATAAACTCATAATGTCCATACCTTGTTCTGAAGGTTGTCTTATGAATGTCTTGATCCTTGATTCTCACCTGATGGTAACCAGACCTTAATTCAATCTTGAAAAATATCTTTGCTCCTCTCATTTGATCAAAGAGGTCATAAATCCGAGGCAAAGGGTATTTATTCTTCCCAGTGACTTTGTTCAGTTGTCTGTAATCAATACACAACCTGAGTGTACCATATTTATTCTTCACAAATAGAACTAGTGCTCCCCAAGGAGACACACTCAGCCAGATATACTTCTTCTCCAACAACTCTTGCAATTACATATTCAACTCTAGCATCTATGGTGTACTCATTTTGTAGGGTGTCTTCGACACTAGTTCCACTCCTGGCAAAAGTTCAATTGTGAAATCAATGTCTCTCTTTGGAGGAAGCCCTAGAATCTCATCAAGAACACATCCCTGAATTCCTGCAACACATGAAAGTCCTCAAACCTAGGAGTTTCATTCTCTATTGCCTCCAAAATATGAGTTGCATACAACTGGAAACCTTTCCTATAGAACTTCTTCAACTACATTGTTGAAATATGCCTCACATAAATCACCTTTGGAATGCCTCTTACAAATCTTGGGTTCCCTTCTTCATCCATGCATTCAAAAGTTTTATTATAATAGTCAAGCTTTACCCCGTGAGCTTCTAACTAATCCATTCCAATGAGAAAATCATAGGAACCAAGTGGTAGAATATTCAGATCTACATAAGTGACCAATCCATTCATAATCAATGGAAATTTCTCTACCACTTCACTAACCTTTCTCTTAGTTCCAATGGTTAGTTGAACTAACCATGATTTATCATGCTTTAACTTCTTAAAAGAACAAATCTCCACTACTCTAGGAGTAATGTAATTGTGAGTATAACCAAGGTCAATCAAATTAGAAACAAATTGCTCAACAATCTTACCTACAACTTCAACCATAATTAACTGGTGATGTTCCTGGCGATCCTCCAGTACTGCATAAATCCTAGGGATGACCCTTGCTACTTGATCCACTTTTTCTACCTCTTGAATGTTGTAAGATGGCCTTGCATTCTCATTCTCAAGTGGACAATTCCTGTGCATGTGGGGTCCTCCACATTTCCAACATTGGAGTGGTTCTTTGGGATTTTCTCCCACCACTCTAGTTGGCTTACTCACAGCTTGGGATGGTTGCTTCTCCTGATTCCTGAAGTTAAAAGGTTTGAAACCTTTCTTCCTTTGATCAAACTTCTCAATTTTTTTTTCCTTCCATGTCTTATGATAATTAGGTTTTCCTTTGCTTTTCTCATAGCAATACTTATCTTTCCTTATTGCTTCTTCCAGAGTTCTAGGTTCATAAAACTCAATTATGTCTTTGTAAGACTGAGGAAATCCACTAAGGAAACACTGGACTTTCACCTTTTCATCTTTGATGTACTTGACATACCTCAAAATTTTCGGGAACTTGTTTGCATACTCTTCCATGGTCTGTTGTCCCAATCTCAGCTCATGGAATTCTTTGATCTTATCATCATAGTACCTGTCAAAGAGGTACTTTCTGCTTGAAATGCTTCTGGAATTGTTTCCACACAATCTTCCTTTCATTAATCTTCTTCACTCTCCTGAAGTGCTCCCACCATATGGATGCTCTTCCAGTCAAATTGAAGATGGCTATCCTAGGCTTCATATTTCTTGAATAGTCTTGGACTTGGAAATATTTTCTCATTCCCAGAAGCCAAGCTTTAGCTTCTAGACCATTCTTTATCTCACCATTGAAGGTAGGCAGCCTTTCCTTCTTAAATTCATCATGTGAGCGGTTTTGGCAGTGCCTCTTTTTCTTATTCTTGTGAGAAGAAGAACTTGAACCACCAATGGATCCTTCAGAGTCAGATGGCCCACTAGGAGATCTCTTTCTTCTTCTGGTAGTGCTCTTACTACTTTCTGGTCTTACTGTCCGGTCCCCAGAGTTCATCTGCATCTGAATGTCTGTCAAAATTTGCAGCATGGATGCATTCAGCTAATTTTGCTCCTCCTGAGCCTTCACCAATCTTTCATTATATGCCCTGTAACTTTTCATCTCCACCCTTAAGATTCTCATGGTGGCTGCAAAATATGGGTGAGCATCTTGAAATATTCTCTTATTAGACTTTGTCTCAGCATTCCCCACATAGATTTTTTCTCTCATAACATCTTCCTCATGGTCATAGGGATTATGTACATCATCATACATGTCGTAGGTTCTCATGGCTAAACTACAACCCAAATCTTGCAATCTGCACTATGTGGAATGCTTCCTTTGAAGGTGACTATGTTTCTGTAAAATGTGTTAATAACACAATTGTTAACTTATAAATTTATAATACTCTTATAAACTTATGACTTACTTTCATTCATATGGAAAAATCATACATAGACTTCTCTTTCACAAACACAAATGTCTCGGGGGGATGATTGTCCCCCACAATCCCAGAAAAACCTGCTAAAATTATCTGTTTCGGTCAAACTCAACTTTTCCATCCAATCCGAAAACTCACCAAAGTTTTCTGACATGTCATTTCAACTCATCATTTCCTTCCGATCGACAAACTCTGTCTTGGCTCCTGAAGTGTCGGAAAAACTCCAATTTTGCTTCTGATACATCGGTAAACTTGCCCTTTTCTTCCAATAAGAAAAACTCGTCATTTCCTTCCAATGTGTCGACAGAAATCATCGAGTTTATTCGACGTATTGACAAAAACTCACATTTTCTTGCTAAGAGGGGAATTTTCGACACTTCAAAAAATTTTGAAAAAAAAAATCTTCTTTCTCTCATCGGTGAAACTCAACTTTTTCGCCCGGCACACATCGACGAAACTCACTGAGTTCATCAGATACGTATTGGTAAAACTCCCGAAGTTTTTTCGACGTGCCTATACTTAAAAAAAAATTGGAAAATTTTCTTCCCTTTTTCCTGTCATCGACTCAACTTGCCAAGTTCTCCCGATGTATATTGACAAAACTTACCAAACTCAACCGATCTATCGACAAACTCACCAACTTTTGTCGATTTTCAACACTTAGAAAATTTTATTCTTCTTCTTCTCATCAACTCAACTCAACATTTCAAGCCGATATGCATCGGCTAAACTCCGCCAATTCACCCGACATTCATCGACAGAACTCGGCTCATTTGACCAACATGCAAATTTTTCAGACACTTGGAAAAAAATTCAGAATTTTTTTCTGTCTTTTTCTTTGTCGGCTCAACTTGGCCAACGTAGTCTAAATGGTCACTATGACCTTCATCGGCTTGACTCAGGAAACTCAACTGACATGTGTGATCTGAACTCGTCTAACTCAGCTGACATAGCCAACATACCAACACTTAGAAAAAATTGAATTTTTGTCTGCCTCTCTACATAAAGGTTGATTCTTCCTCTGTCAACTACTCAGCTTGGCCCATTGAGGCCCAAAGCTGCAACATCAGCTCTAATACCACACTGGCACATCCCCTCTCGTCTACCTGAGAGGGAACACGACCATAATGTTATCTAATCCAGGAAATTAAAGTCCCATGAACATGATAATAAAATGCATTGAACATGAACATAAACAAATGCATAATGCAATCTATAGCGAAAGCAAAATTCATTCAAGCATTCAAGATGTTCATCATATTTCATTAGGAAAATACAAATGTAGAGATTAAATACAAGAGATACTTATCTTGGAAGAAGCTTGTCCCACAACCATCTATGTCGCTACAACGTTCCCCCAACCATAGGCCAGTGTTCTCATCAATCTCTCAGCAGCACTGCCACCCCCAAGTTGGGCATGATTCCCACAAGGAATAAGGGAACACTAGCAGACTCACATCTATCCAAGGATATATCAAAATTCAGCCAAGCCAAACTACAATTTGGATTTATTAGGCTGCTAAGGAGCTGGAAAGGTCGAATTTCTAAGCTAGTGAGCTCAACCACAAAGCTATGGACACCTGCATCAGATCTGGCATGGCTTCTAAAACATCTACACACCCAACACAAGGAAGCATCCCCTTCTCTGCTACACAGTCCCTCAGGCTATGCCTTCCATTCTAGTGTTATTCAAGGTGTGCAAAGAAGAAAACCAACCCCTCTAGATCTATCTGCGATGTTCCTTCCTACACTAGGTTTATCAACCTATTTCAGACCCCATTTCCACTCCCAACTAGTTTAGACCAAAACAAAAGATGCATACACAGCAAATACAAGTTCTGGGATTGATGAAAAATTTCATGGGAGCCAAATTCAATAGTGGCAATTGGGAAAATTCATTTCAAAAACGTTATGTGACATCACGTGGGCCAAAACGGCTCATCAAACACCTAGAAATCGTGGTCTCTTCCCCAATCCACTAGGCATTACCAAAAACGATCCTCCAGCCATGGGATAAAATGGAGCAGACTGCAAAAATGGGCTTGGGAAAATGGAGGATGGAGGACTAAGGAATAAAACTCCTGCATGAGGAAAATCATTTGCATGAGAGTGAGGAAAATTTGTTGCGTGAGTGAGTAATCCACTCCTTTGTTCCACATGAGGGATAATGGGTGAGAGATCTCCCTTTGGGCATGCATGTGATCAAAGGCTTATGGCCCTTCCCAAAAATGGTGGCTCCTTCCAATTCTATAGTTGCCCATACCTCCAAATGCCCAAGGCAATAACTGCCCCAACTAACTCCTTGGAGAATTAAGTGGTTGGTTGAATAAGACAAGAAGGTGGTTGACAGCTTGATGGGTCCTCCCATGGTCATTTGGTTTTTCCCCATTGGCCTAGAGGTTGAATATCTCCCCCCCCTATCCTTAGTAAATCATGCCCCCATCTCTTTAATGTTGCATTGACATAGTTGGTTGTGGGTATTTTAATTAAATTGCATATTTACATGATTTCCAAAATTATAATGTGCCTAGCTAGCACAAAATACCATCGACACTGATTTTAATTGCCGAAACATAAAACAATAAATCAATGGTGGGGTTTTCCCTTTAGCTCCTCACCATGATTAATTACAATATATACATCATATACATTTTTAATGCAACCAGGGTCAAAACTGGGGTGTTACAGATGATGTGAATGACATGTACTTATTATAATTTGGATAGAGATTTACTACATTAATGATAAACAAAACCTACATAGAAATCTGTTATTTTCCCCTATTAATTCTAACTTCTATAAGAAAAACAATTTAGATAAAAATTGTCCTTACAATGGTTTGGAGAATGATATTTCTAGCCTAAGGAATGAAGGTAATATCCTCTTAGTGGGTGACTTTAATGCTCGAACTTCAAGCAGCCTAGCTATTCTTCTAAGCAATTATTCCAACTCTAATCCTCTTTGGTTACATGAAGACCTTACTCTAGCTAGCAGGTACAAAAGAAGCTCTTAATATCTAGGGGATTTTTTGGGGGGGTTTGAGCTAGTCAAGCTCTGTAGTGCTCAAGATCTCATAATTTGCAATGGTATATAGAAGTGTCCCAATTCTACCAGATGACATGTATCCATGGGCTTGGTATCAGTGTGGTAGACTATGTTATTTCCGATATCCCTTTATACAACAAAATAATAAATTTTGACATCTTAAATGACCACGAGCCTGACTCAGATCATAGACCTTTAATTGTAACTCTCAATTTTGTCATGCACGGAGATCCCATAGAAGATGATCCTTATAGCCAAAGAACTTGATCTTTGATAGAAATAAAAATGATCTTTTTCTAAATGAATTAAAAATTAATTTGCTTCCTTTATCAAGTATAGACAACATAGAATACCTTTATCATAATTTTACTACAACCCTCTCATATTCTATTAACAAGTTCTCAATTGAAGTTTCAAGTAATAAAAGAAATAGAAAAACCAACCCTTGGTATGATAAAGATTGTAAAAGTGCGAGGAGAGAAATTAAGGAAGCAATTGATGAGTCTCTTAAAATTGACAAGATAAAAATATACAAAGGCCTTACTAAAAGGAAAAAAATGCAATATATTCATAAAAGGAAAGAAAATATCTTACACTTCTCTAAGGTGGCTCCAAAGAAATTCTAGAGGCGGAATCTAACTAGAAAAACTAAATATAATAATAGAATTGTTTTACATGATTGGAATTCCTATCTTAAAAATATTTATGAATCCCCAAATGTCATAGATAACTTTGAAACCCTTCTCACAACGGAAGAAGTTTTCTCTTTAGAAGACATAGATTTTGGGGTTAAGCATCTGACAAATGAAAAATCTAAGGACATTGAAGGTTACCAGGAAGAAATATTAAAAATTGGAGGTCGTGTCCTCATCCCTCACATCCACAAGCTATTCAATCAATCAATCAAGCAAGGGTTCCCTAAACCATGGACTTAAAGCCTCTGTATCCCTATTTTTAAAAGTGGGGATATAAATAACCCCTCTAATTGTCGGACAATTATGATTAGCCCTCTCTTAGCCATGTTATATGGTATTATTTTGGAGAATAAGATCAACATATGGCTTGAAAGTGAAGGTAAGCGGGTTTTAGAAGGCAACACTCAACAACGGACCACCTCGTTCCCCTTAGGATCATTGTGAAGGAATGTCGTAATGATAAATCCAATCTCTTTTGTTGCTTTGTGGAATTTAGAAAGGCTTTCGATACGGTACCTAGATATAACCTTTGGAATAGATTAGAATAGCTAAAGGCTCGTTTCGAGTTGAGAGCTGCCGAAATTAGGTTATATGAGAATGTAATTGCCAAGTTTAAGAGCAATGAGGGGTGGTTGAAAGATATTAAGTGTAATATAGTAGTTAAACAAGGTTTCCCCCTCTCCCCCACCCTATTTGAAATTTACATCGATAAGCTAGAAGGTTGTTCAGAGGAAGTAGGTTGTGTTGGCACGGTCTTAGATGGAATAGTCAGCATCCTTCTTCTCTATGCTGACGATATTTTTTTTCTCGCATGGTGTCCATCTAATCTTTATAAGTAACTGAGTCTTCTTAAGGATTTCTACTCTACCATGGGTATGACTATTAACACTAAAAAAACAAAGTTATGATTATCAAATCTAAGAAGGACACTTCTGCAAATTTTGTATATGACAATAGAAACTTGGAGGAAGTGCCTTCTTACAAATACCTAGGAATTGATATTCATCACAAGCTCGACTGGAACTATAGGATTGAGAAAAGGATTAATGGAGGGTGGAAAACGTATTTGGTCTTGAAAATAATTGTAAAGCGGCAAATCTTGTGATGTGGGATAAAAAGAAGCTCCTCTTTGAAACTTTAGTCACTCCTGTTATCTTGTATGGATGTGAGGTTTGGGGTTGCAACATCTCTAGAGAATCCTGGAGAAAGATTGAGAAAATCCAGAAGCATTTTATAATGTATAACCTCAAAATTAAAAGCAATACACTCTATCTTATTTTCCTTATAGAAGTGGGTCTTTCCCCTATCGAGAGCATAGATATGACTAGGCTCCTGTTTTACAAGCACAAAATCAATAACATGGGAGACCATCGACTTCCTAAAGTAGCTTTAAATTCCATCCAAAACCACCTAAGGCTCAAGCGAGGTTGGTATAAAGATACCAGGGCCTGGTTAAACCATTGGGAGATCGACGAAAATGTTGCATTGCAAAATATCAATAACATTACAAATATTGTTACTTCTAAGTTTAAAGAGAAATTTTTGGTGTGAGAAAGATTTAAAGGCTAAAAGAAAATTAAGATAATATAATGAGGTCGTCAACCCTACTCTAGAATATCAAAAGTATCTCTTTGTTTTAACCAGTTCAAAGAAAAAAATTAATATGGCCAAGATAAGAACGAACTCACATGAGATCCATAGTGAATCAGGTCGTTGGGCCGTTCCTAAAACACCATGGGTGGAAAGGGTCTTCCATCTCTCTGATAATATGAACATTGAGGATCAAAATCACTTCCTCTTAGAATGTCGTGCGTACACCCACACTAGATCTCAGTTTCATAATCTTTGTTGTAATCCAACCTTCCTAGCATTTTAACATGTCAAAATTATAGTGAGCTCGAGACGCTTCTCTCCAAGTTCTTTGAGCATAGGAATACAATTTTAAAACAAACTAATTAATTCGTTTATTTAGGTCCGATAGACCAATGTTTGGTCTCAATGGACGTTAACCATCATCATCATCATCATCATCATATCAATTATGACCATGCTTTTTACACTCTCAATGGTGTTCGTGTGGGAGAGCTATTGTAAAAAAACATAAAACTTTAGTAAATGTGTGTAAGTGTCTTAATATCATTTTTTAATTTTTAATTTTATAAATTTCCATCTTAATAAAAATTAATTAATTATTTTTTATAAGTAATGATTTAGAACTTTAATTATAGAAATCTCTCTATATATAATTGTTCATTCTCCTTCGTTGAAATAATTTGAATGAGTATTATATTAAAATTAATGAAAACGCAATATCAACTATTTCAATGATTAAATTGTGCTTTAATGTTAAATCATTTAGACTCAACTTTGTAAAATATTGTATTTAATGATATTTATGATTGTACTTATAGACAACTCTAATAAGTGCAATCTATGTAACGATAGAAAGATCCATAAAATTATGATGATTTTAATTATGAAGGCCCTTTTCATGATGATTTTAAGTATGAAGACCCTTATGAAAAGTACTTGTATATGATGTGAAACCCATTTTAAGAATATTGAAACATAAAAAAAATTAAATGTATTTAACATTTTTATCATTCTTAAAGAGTATGGTATTATTAGTCCCTGCTTTTAGGCTGGCAAGGACTCTAGGAAAAGGCTTGCCGTCGTTTCAATAATCCAGCATGCAAACCAAAGATATATATTTTACATATATCCTAAGTCTTTACTCACCTTAAAGTTATTTATCACATGTATACTAAGTTTTAAAGCCACTTATGTCACACGTATACTGAGTTTTAAGTTTTTTATTATTTTGCCCAATCAAAAACTTTGAGGCTTTATTTGGCCTCATATCGAGGCAAAGGAAAGGAAGGGGCAGCTTATACTTTCATACCTTTGAAATATTAATTGATGGTATTGAACATATGTTATACTTTTTGAATAATGCTAACAATCCTCGTAGCATTACTTCGCTTACATTAAATGTTTAGTATGATTGCAAATCAAAATTTATATTTTATCAGTAAGCTTGCAACGCATGCCTTCTGCACAACTGCCAAGAAACTTCTAGGTGTCTATTTGCACAAGATGGTTCTACGTGTCGATTTACACAAGATGAAACAATGCAGTGAGCATGCCCTATGTTAACACCTGCCAAGGAACTTCTTCTAGGTGTCGATTTGCACAATAAATTCTTCGATGTGTCAATTTCTACAAGCTGGAACAATTTACATGCTACCTACTAGACTTCATTCAATAAACATTTCAAATAGCTACCTTGGCGTTGGCCAACACTCCATTTTTCCTCATTTGTAACCACTGTATTCAGCAAACAATTCAAATGGTTGGGTTCTGAAGCTGCATTTGCGTTCGGCAGATCTGGTTGTTGGCTAATCCTTCAAAGAGAAGCTTCTTGTGTAACTTTGGACATACTTTTGTCTATAGGAATGGATCGAATCAAGTAACTCATCATCCCAGTGATCATAATGGCCACAACTGTACCTACAAGACAGCCAAAACCAATTTCAATAACATCATGTAAGTTACAAGAAGATATAACTTACCTTTTTTTTACTAGCAAACTTATGTTGTTGACATGTATGCCAAGTGTGGAAATATATATGTTGCATGCAAGATTTTTCACATAATGCAGGAACAGAATGTGGTCTCTCGGACTGCAATGATTACAAGAGATGCCCAACACTATCTTGGCTGCAATGATTACAAGAGATTCCCAACACAGTCTTGGAAACAAAGAACTTCTCTTTGGAAAAATGTAAAAAGAAGGTCTAAAGCCAAACCATATTACCTTTATGGGTGTTCTCGCTTCTTACATCCATGCAGGTCTGGCAGATGCAGTCGTTCACTACTTTGATTCCATGAATATGACTAATGGTGAATTGGTCACCTTAGTAAGTATACTACAAGGCTACTATGTTTGTTAAACGTTGTGAAATGCAATTTTTTCTTACAGTTTACTATGGATATGCAAGACCATGCAAGCAGAACAAAACCTGTGCGAACAAGCAATGTTACCAAAAATCTTAGATGGATCTTTGGCTTCGAAACAGATGTTCCACGATTCTTTCACAAGAGCAAAATCTTCATTTCCTTCCACCACTTCCTTTCCAGGTCTTCTCGCCCTTTTGGGTGAGGGAACCAATATGCGCCCGCTTCTTATGCGTTTACCCACTCCATCCCTAGGGGAAAACAAATAGAAACAACACTCGCAAAATTGAATTTTCAAAACAGAATCCATTCTCCTCAAAATTGAATGGGTCTGAAGTATGAATAATGTACCTGGGTGGGATCAGCGTTTTCTGACAGAGTAGTGGAACCGCATGGATTTGAATTTGATGATGAGCGAGCAAGCGCAAATTCAGATGTAGCTCGTGCCTCTTCAAGCTACAGTTCAGATGCATATAATGCATCAGAGAAAGCCCTTACTTCCTTCAGTTGAATTTGGAGAGCATAATCATCCATGCATTTGAAGTTATAATATATAAAATATATCCCGTTAAACTTGGACTCGCCATTGAGACGTTTCACTTTTACTTTTTGTTCGTTACAAGGGCCTCCTTCTCTATTGCCAACACCATCAATAGCAGCACGAACGCTTAGATTTCTCAGAAAGATGAAAGAAGATATGCTATCCAACTATGCGATGCTTACCCAAAGTGTGATGCCATTTTAAACCTTCAGAAACGGAAATCATTTCTAAATATGGATGCAATCAATTCAATCTTTTTAAAGACCATTTTGTTTTCCTAGTGAAGTAAGATGAACCAGCAAGAGTTTTCTAGTTTTCAAATGGATTCGTTGTGTTCACAATGTCAGTGCAAAGATGAGGGAATGAGCTTACTTACCTTGGTGTTACTAAACATGCCCTTTCTGCTTCTAATAGTGAGTGAAAGAATCATAGACTTACCTCACATGCAACATTCACCCTCGGACGATCACAGACATGCGCATATTGGTATTTATATTCATTCAATCATCTTTGGTTGCATCATCTCGACAGCTTCAAGACACGAGATGGAGACTCATTTGTAAACCATTTTGAGACCGCGATTCATTCAGAATCTAGCAAAGCAGTTCCCCCAACTTTGAAAATACACTGGATCATTCCAATTACAATGGACAGTAAGTATATGAAACACTAAGCAAGATGCTCGATTTCTTCGACAAATATCCTTGGATAACATGGTAATTTAGTCTTATATTTAGTAGCAGAGGTGAAGGAAATTTCAATGGGTGCTTCATGAACAGCTAAAACAACTTGTTTACTACAAAGCTTTTCAATGCGATACCACACCTATGGACCTATGGTATCGGCCCAGGATGACCTTGTCCTGATCATACAGGTTATTGCATACATTCTCACATTGAAGTGCTTACCAAAATAGCATGATTCTTAGGGATTGACCAAATAGGATGTCGGTAATGATGGTCCTCAACTTACCCGTCTTTCCCAGCTGAAGAGTTATGCATGATATGTTGTGGCTTTCTCACACAAATGTTGCTATCCATGTGGGATGCATGCAATTAAAGGTATGGCCCCCACTGTCAATTAAGTGGAGTGGCTTTAGGCTGCACCCATTATAGATGAGTCATAATAAAACTTGCAAAGGTGCACATAGTTAGTAAGGCACTCAACATCTATCTCTCTAGTTTAGTACAGAGGGTTGGAAGTCCATTCAGACTGAGCTACCAATTTATTCATGCATACTTTGGCCTCTACACAAGTTACTAAATAAATTGTTCAATAAATTGCCAAAAAGATATATAATGTCCATGCCCATATCGATCCAGAGCATCAACTTGTTGCAGCTGCAACCGTTCTCCCCAAATTTCTTAAATTTTGGGCCCCTCCTCATGATTTAGCATTGCTTGTAATCATTGGATCCTTGAACCTTTTGGTCAGATTTTAATTTCGAATGATTTTACAGATTGATTTTCAGCCTGTCCCAGAGGTTGCCTGTGTTTGAATTTTGTGATTGGTCGCAAATTTGAGCTGGTTTGCGAGCAAATGATAAATCAAATCTTTGTTCTGCAAGGCCACTGTTTTGGAAGTAAAGCAGGTTTTAACTGGTACTGATTTTCTAACAATTTTTAAAACACTTAATATGTTTTCGGGCATCATACCATGTTTGATCTGCGACTGTTGTCCTTTTCTCGTCCGCCGTTACGGCTCCCAAAGCAACTTAACGCCCGAAGTGCAAAGCGCTCTGATTGCTGATGTGTATTAGTCTTTTGATCGCGTACCCGTAGCTTTTTCTCTTCCGCCGTTACAGCTAGGAAAGTCATTTGGCTTCCGATGTAATGTCTTCCAACTTCCGCTTAAGCTTTTCCCGCCCACGTTTCAGATGTCTCTAGCCCTTGTCTCTTCCCCCGTTGTGGATGGGAAAGTCATTTGGCTTCCATTGTAATGTCTTCCGACTTTTTCTTAAGCTTTTCCCGCCCACGTTTCGGATGTCTCTAGCCCTTGTCTCTTCCGTCGTTGTGGCTGGGAAAGTCATTTGGCTTCCGAAGTGGTTGCCCTTTCGATTTCTGATGGGGAATTTTTCCCGCCCTTTGGTCGCTTGTCCATAACCTCGTTCTCTTCCGCCGTTGCGGCTGGAGTGGGATTTTTTAGCTTCCGAGGCCAGTGCTCTGAGCGTCCGATGAGTCCTCGTTTCCTGTCGTTGGTGGTTCTATGCAAAACCGTGAATAAACAAAGTAGCGGTGTCGCATGGTTAAAATTCTAATAATGGTGGTGCACCTGGCCATTTTTTTTGGGTTGGTCGTTTCAGTTGGTATAATTTGCTGCTGTGTTTTATAACACGGTCCCAATGAATGATACACTTTGTTGAATCGCAGGTGTACTCAAAGGACGTTTCCATACCACCAAGGCGCGAAGGCATAACGGGCCGTTTGGTAGGGGTAGAGCCGAAACCAGCAGGATCGCAAGAGGGACAAACGAAGGAAAAGACAAAATGAATGGTGATAAAGGAGCAGCTCTGGAAGGTCCGTCAGTTACTCAGCCAATCATGAGCATGCACGGAAAAGATAGAAGAATATGAAGCGTTGGGGAGCTGAAAGGTCGTACGTTCAGGGGGCAGCCCAAGCGGTCTGCCGTTGTAGTTTAAATATTGGAAAGTAGAATTAAGAAAGGGATTTTTTCCCTGGCAAACTTGGAAACCTTTTTCTTGTAAGAGGAACTATTTCGTTTTACAAACCAGAAAGTGAAAATTTTACCTGTTGGAGAAAGTGCTAGGTGGTAGGGATCAATGCGTTTAAATGAGCAATGTTGAATGTGAACTATTTCATTTTCAACTGTGTCTCATTAGCTGTAAGAGTGTTCTAATTTCTTGAACCTATGTTCTTGGCTGAATATTCTTCAGTATATTTATGGTGTTCTTCCACTATGAGTAATGGGATGTTTTAATTGTTGATGAGCTATCTTGTCATGTATACTTTTATTTCTATTTATATGTTTGGTTATAAGAACAGCTATCTGTGATTTGCCATAACACCTGAACAGTATTGCGTTACTCATGAACTAATCTAGCTCTCTAGAGATAGTTTAGTTAGTTCTATTTTATTACTGTTTGTATGATTTAGATGCTTGTGAGCTCTAAGACGAGAGGTAAGAACCTGCACATCACATTGTGAATGCTCTTTGCATATTTATCACTCTACATTGTTAACTAGGAACGTGCATTTCATAATTTAAGTCGAAATACAAAAAAAAACTCGGTGGACTAGCCCGTAACCGGTAAAACCTTTTTTTTTGTTACTTGACCTACGGTAGCCGGACCGCAAACCGGACGGATTCCCTATACGAAACAGTCACGGGCTAGTTGGGAACGTTGACTGGGGAGAATCCCTTGCTGTTGTTGCCTACGATTTTTCAGGCCTCAATAGTTTTGGCGCTAGAAGGAGGGCCGCCAGTGCATGGCTAGCCGAGGAAACCCGTTTTCCCGAGATTATTCCACCGGTAACAGTTCTGAAAGTAGTGGACTTCATAATCCAATTCTGGAAGAAAGGTATAGAGAACATCTATATTATGTTGGCAACGAAGTTGTTAATGACCTGAGAAGACACACCAGGGCATATGTAAAGAAGATTGGAGGATTTCCAATTATCCCTGAATTGCCTAGAAGAGAATATAAAAAGAAAGATCGTCCTATAGTAGAAGACTCAGTGCTGGTTGGAGACTGGGAAGAACTTGTAGAAATAGCCTTACAGGAAGTCATACTACCTTTGAATCAAGAAGGCCCAGATACCCCTCACAGTTCTCCTGCTCACACTCCTATTGGATCACCTCCTCACTCTCCGCCCAGACTCATGGCAGGAGTAAATTCTAATCCACCACCCAACCCACCAAATCCACCACATGCTTGGAGATCCAGATCACCTTTAAATCTAATGCCTTCGTTACATGATCTACCTCAAGCCTTTGACAAAATGTTGCCCAAGTTCGACCCAAGTGAGAGGATATTAGTAGATGACCACCTACAAAGTTTTTACTTAGCAATTGAAGGATTAAGGGTCGGGGAGTATGAAGACGTAGTCTGCAGATTGTTCCCGCATACCCTTAAAGGAGCTGCGGCATCATGGTACTTCGGGTTGCCTGCAAATTCTATCCCTGATTGGGATACCTTTGAAAGGATTTTTAGAAGTAAATATGCAACCCAGAAGACTCATGCAGCTCTGATGAAAGGACTATGTGCCTTGAAGAAAGAAAAAAAGGAAAAGGTGCACAGTTTCACACAAAGGTTTGCGGCATATCTCAAAAAAAATTCTGAAACAGATAAACCTTCGGACAGGGTACTGATTGAGTATTATACTTCAGCGTTAGGACCTGAGTTAGCCATGTTTGCCAAAATAAGGGCCAAGTCTACTTTGGTAGAAATCTATGCAGAGGCAGAAGTAGTGGAGGCTGAAAGAGAAAGTATTGAAGATTATCCAGAACAGTCAGGAGAGAAAGGTGTGGGAAGGAAAGCCTTATTGTTTACTAAGCCAAAGGAGGAGAAATCGCCCGATCTTGAAAATATGGCAAAAATGATGCAGAAGCTTTCCAACAAAATCATAGACTTGGAGAAAGAGAAGGAAACAAAAAAGTTCTATAGGCCCTATTATAAGAAAAGAGAGGATAACAATCAGTCTCAACCTCCTCCTCATAATACTACATCTATGAATCTGACAGAAGTAGGAATGGAAAAATTTTGCACATTCCACCAACAACCACACTCTGAAAGAAATTGTCCTCAATGGATAAACTCAATGACGTTGGTTATGAATCAGCTATTGGATTCTAAGTTAACGGAAGATGGAGATGAAGAAAGAAAAGAGAATACTACTTCAACGAAAGAATAAGAAGAGGAAACCATGGTTTTGTGGGATTCTGTTTCGTTATTTGATGCTGAAGAAGAAAAGAATCAGGGGTACAAGGACTTCATGGAAACCAATGTAGCAACAAGAAGCCAAGGGCCAATTAAAGAAAACAGTCTCATTCTCCCAAAGATCAAAAGGTTGCAAAGGAATGTAAAGAAATTTCAAAATCGTTTCACGGCTGATAAAATTCATGAATTCACAATTACCAGCCAAGATCCTAGGCAGACTGATACGTTCGCCAAGCCAACAGAAGAAAAGATGAATGCTGATAAACCTCATCCCATTGAACAGTAGATGGATTATGACATCGTGGAGGATTTAAAGAAGGTAAAAGCAAATGTTCCACTATTAGAAATGTGTAAAGTGCCACAGCAAAAAGAAATACTATTGAAAGCACTTGAAGCATCGGATGAGAAGCCGCCCACGGTCAATCAACCTCAGGAAGAAGAAGAAATCGGAGAAACCAGCATTGGAGGTAAGTCTAAGAGAAAACAACCACCTTTCCTCCTCACGTTTGAAATTTTCAATCATAACGTGCACAATTGTCTGGTAGACTCAGGGGCATCAATTAATGTCATGCCAATATCTGTCTATAAAAAGATAAATGGGCAGCCTAAGCCATCCACATGGAGGGTTGTTCAGTTGGATAGGATGGATGTGAAGGTGATTGGTGAGATGGAAGACGTCCTAGTCCGTCTAGCATCCAATGATAAAGTGTGCCAAGTCATTAATATCGTGATGGCTAATATACCAGACGCTTACGGTCTTGTCCTGAGTAGGGATTGGTCGGCCAAACTAAATGGATATTTTGCCTCGGATTGGTCGCATCTGTGGCTGCCATACAAAGGAAGTCCGAACCAGATTAAGATTTTAAGGGAACCTCACATGAAATACAACGTTACTCAATTGGATGAGAAGAATGAACCAGTGGATCCTGTATTGGGAAATTATTTTATTGAGTTGGAACCAGGAAATTACCAAGCAGAAGAAGCTAGCAACACATCTGACACTAAGCCTGATCTCCTTCGATTCTCACAGGCTGATGAGATTGACTGTAACATAGTAAACTTAACAGTAGGAGTAGATTCGTTTTCAGTAGTTAGTGATGTTTGGACTTTGTTTTTTGATGGCTCGAAGACATTAGAAGGGTCAAGGGCCGGCTGTGTCCTGATCGACCCCCAGAAGAATAAACATTTTCTCTCATGTAGATTAGAGTTTGAGTGTACTAATAATACGGCTGAGTATGAAGCGCTGGTGCAGGGTTTAAGGAAAGTGATTGAATTGAAGGTAAGTAATCTAAAGGTTTTTGGAGATTCAGAAATTATTGTGAAACAAATCAGGAATCAAATACATTGTGTTTCTCCTCACTTAAAGGCTTACCAAAATGAGGTATGGGACCTGCTTAAATGTTTTAATGCATTCAATATTATTTCAATTCCAAGGATGAAAAATGCCGCAGCTGACCTGTTGGCCACATCAGCCGCTAGATTGGTACCCACTAATAATCGATGCTTTGTTGAATTACTTTTCAGGCCCTCAGTACCTGATATGATTACCAACCTATGAGTGTTCGATGATGACCAGCAGATTATAGAATGTTTAACGAATGACGAGGTATTTAAAGGAGCAATTATAGATGATGAAGAACATCAGGCGGAGTTGAAGTATGACAATTTCATCCCTAAAGGAGTCAGAACGTTAGAAAGAATGTTCGATTTAAATGAAAAGTTCAGAAGACCAGCCAACGTGAAGACCCACAGCTCATCTCTACAGTTCGAGCTGATAAATTTAGGGACTGAGACGAGTCCTAAATTTGTGAATCTCGGTAAATGTTGTTCACTAGCAGAAAGAGACAAGTTTGTCAGTCTGTTTAAACAATATAAAGATATTTTTGCGTGTACATACGAAGATTTGAAAACATATGACACCAGCATAATCAAGCATGTCATCCCCATCAAAGCTGGTGTCAAGCCGTATCAGCAACCTTTAAGAAGAATGCATCCAAAATTGGAACCGCTGATTCAGAATGAAGTGAAGAAATTATTGGATTCTAGAATCATTTTTAAGGTCAAACACTCTGAATGGGTATCAAATCTAGTGCCAGTGAGGAAAAAATATGGAGAAATCAGACTATGCGTGGATTTCAAAAATTTAAACCGCGCTTTAGATAAAGACAACTACCTCGTTCCGCCCATGGAGCAATTATTACAAATGGTTTCAGGTTCTGAACTATTTTCGTTATTAGACGATTTCTCTGGCTACAATCAAGTATTAGTAGCCGAAGAAGACAGATTAAAGACAACGTTCAGGACCAAATGGGGAACCTTTACCTACAGAAGGATGCCCTTTGGGCTTATAAATGCTGGAGCGACGTTTCAGAGGGCTATGGACATAGCTTTATGTGGATTGATTGGTCGTAATGCTGTAGTATACATTGACGATATTACAATATTCTCTAAGAAAAGAGAAGAGAAGGCATTTCACTTAAAGAAAATTTTAGAACGCTGTCAAAAATATGGCATCTCACTCAATCCTAAGAAGTGTGTGTTCGTTGTAACGGAGGGCAAGTTGGTGGGTCACATAGTTTCAAAGAAAGGAATCTCTATAGATCCAGAAATAATTAAGGCTATTGAACAAATACCCTTGCCTCATAATAAAAAGGGGATGCAATCATTTATGGGAACGATAAACTTCGTGCAAAGATTTGTGCCTGATTTTGCTCAGATTGTCAAGCCGCTGCAACAGATGGTTAAGCAAAATGCACAATTCAAGTGGACTGAAATTGAGAAGAGCGCATTCAGCAAAATCAAAACTGCTATTGCACACGCACCCTCCCTGAAAAGCCCAGATTTCGACAAATATTTTATCTTGTATACCTTTGCATCCGATGATTCACTAGCAGTTGTGCTCACCCAAAAGGAAGATGGGGGGGATGAATTCCCAATAGCCTTTATGAGTAGTGGTCTACAGGGGGCCGAATTGAATTACCCAGCTGTTGATAAACAAGCTTACGCAGTATTCAAAGTAGTAAAGCAATTCAGGCCTTATATTTTTAAAAATAGAACCAAGGTGATTATCCCCTACCCAGTTGTAAGGTCTCTTCTTGTACAGAAGGAGTTAGGAGAAAGAAGAGGCAACGGGGTAACAGCTCTTCAAGAATACGACCTTGATTTCAAGCCAGCATCTATAGTCAAAGGACAAGGGTTGTGCAAACTGATGAATGAAAATAAAAAAAACGAAGAACACGCCTGGGAAGATGAAACCGAATTACATGTAATGGAGGTATGTCTTTTGTTTACAGCTCTCGAGTCTTGGTATAGAGACCTTGTGCATTACTTGTAGGCAGGGCTATTGCCAGAACATTGGAATTCTAAGCAAAGAAGAGCGCTGCGTCTTAAATCAGCTTCCTATCAACTTGTGGAAGGAGTATTATTCAGAAAAAATTATGACGGGGTTCTTCTCAGATGCTTAGAAAAGGAAGATGCGAAGAAAGTAATGTCAGAATTGCATGACGGTCCTGCTGGGGGACATTATTCAAGGGATACTACAGCCCACAAAATCCTCAGAGCCGGTTACTATTGGCCTACGCTCTTCAAAGATGCACACGCACATGTCAGGAAGTGTGATATTTGCCAAAGGTGTAGTGGGAGACAACCTAAAGCAGCAACACCCCTAAATCCTATGATAATCATGGAACCATTTGAGCAATGGGGGTTGGATATCATTGGAGAAATAAAAATGAATTCCTCCCTCCAACACAAATACATTCTGACCGCGACCGATTATTTCACTCGCTGGGTCGAAGCTATTCCGCTACACAAGATAAATGAAGACGAGGTCATCAGCTTCCTGCAGGATCATATCATGACCAGGTTTGGAGTTCCAGTTTCATTAGTTTTTGATAATGCTAAGTACTTTTCATCAATTAAATTAACTGCTTTCGCTCATGATAAAGGGATAAAATTGCATTATTCTGCTAATTACTATCCACAAGGAAATGGCCTGGCTGAATCCTCTAACAAAAATCTGATTAGAATTTTAAAGAAGACTGTAATAGAAAACCAGAGGAGTTGGCACTCAGCACTACCAAATGCCTTGTGGGCTGATAGAGTCACCCCCAAGTATGCGATAGGAGTGTCACCATATACCCTTATGTATGGTAAAAAATCCATTCTTCCCCCCAACATCATGCTACCCTCTTCCATAATAGCTCAAGAGTCCAGAGGGTCAGAGAATGAAGTTTTACAGATGAGGATATGCAATCTTCTGAAAGCAGAAGAGGCTAGATCTAAAGCCAGAGAATGCTTTAAGCAACAGCAAGAGTTAGTAAAGAGATGGTTCGACAAACATAAAGCTGGAACAAAATATTTTGAAGTGGGAGACTTAGTCCTCAAATGGGATCACCCCCACGATGAGAAAGGAAAACATACTAAATTCCAGTAGTTGTGGGTAGGCCCCTTTCAGATTGCGGCAAAGCTTGGCCCTTATACTTATAAGTTGCAAGATCTACAAGGGTGGGAAGAGAACTTACCAGTAAATGATTTGGTTCTCAAGCCTTATTTTTCCTGAGTTTCTTTGAGTTCTTCTGTCTTGTATATAAATAATATGTTTGACTGTCTTTGAGTCATGTTTTTCAGTTTGTTTTAGTTTAATTTTTCTTGGTTCCAATAAAGGGAACGAACCCGCGATTGCATGAAGAACATCAAAATAATTGGGAATGATAAACATTTTTGGGTTTCAGACTGTGTGTTGTTGTTTGTCTAAAAGAACTTCTTCCAGTTTAGCAGTTTTCTCGAATAAGCTCTGTGTGCATTGAAGTCCTGCTTAAACCCTGTGAAATAAACCGGATTCAAAGAGTCTGGAATACTATGTTGAGGCTCCATCCACGTCACACTTAAAATGTTCTAAGGGGCAACAGTAGAAGACCCATGGAAAGGAGCAAGGTGAACAGTATATCAAATATAAATGATCCCATGCCAAGAAACGAATGCCAAAAGGAAAATAAGAGTCACAAACTCCTATGAAAGCATCATACATCAAAACAAATGCTGAATCATAAGTACTAAATTGCCGAAAGTTCCTCTCCGTCCATGAGCTGAAACATGAAGTACACTGCTCACACAAAAGGACACTATGGGATAGAGGAGCCTAAATTAAAATTCAGAAAGAAAGGCATGCAGGAGGACTCATATGAAAAGGGACAAAAGTCCAAAAGCACAAAAAATGCTAAAGTGGGATGAGAATGAGGAACAAACGAATATTTCTGTTTACCATATGCTACAATCCTGTGGTGTCCAAGCTATCAGCTACCTGAAGACCAAAGTAATAATGAAACTCATCCTCTGGCCTCAACAGAGTTATCTGGACTTGAAAATCTTGGTTTCCACTCTCCCAAATTGGACTATCATCAATGATTAAAGGTATGCACGTCTGTCATTTGAGAAATCCAGATAGCTAGAAGAATTTAAGAGATGCATTTGTTGTTAAACAGTCTGTCACTCAAAGAATAATCACCCAAAGATCTAGGTTCACCAGGTAATCGCCAATTGTTGCAGCTGCAACCGTTCTCCCCAAATTTCTTAAATTTTGGGCCCCTCCTCATGATTTAGCGTTGCTTGTAATCATTGGATCCTTGAACCTTTTGGTCAGATTTTAATTTCGAATGATTTTACAGATTGATTTTCAGCCTATCCCAGAGGTTTCCTGTGTTTGAATTTTGTGATTGGTTGCAAATTTGAGCTGGTTTGCTAGCAAATGATAAATCAGATCTTTGTTCTGCAAGGCCGCTATTTTGGAAGTAAAGAGGGTTTTAACCAGTACTGATTTTCTAACAATTTTTAAAACACTTAATATGTTTTCGGGCATCATACCATGTTTGATCTGCAACTGTTGTCCTTTTCTCGTCCGCCGTTACGGCTCCCAAAGTGACTTAACGCCCGAAGTGCGAAGCACTCTGACTGCCGATGTGTATTAGTCTTTTGATCGCGTACCCATAGCTTTTTCTCTTCCGTCGTTGTGGCTGGGAAAGTCATTCGGATTCCAATGTAATGTCTTCCAACTTCCACTTAAGCTTTTCCTGCCCACGTTTCGGATGTCTCTAGCCCTTGTCTCTTTTGCCATTGCAGCTGGGAAAGTCATTTGGCTTCCGATGTAATGTCTTTCGACTTCCGCTTAAGCTTTTCCCGCCCACATTTTGGATGTCTCTAGCCCTTGTCTCGTCCGCCGTTGCGGCTGGGAAAGTCATTTGGCTTCCGAAGTGGTTACCCTTCCGATTTTCGATGGGGAATTTTTCTCGCCCTTTGGTCGCTTGTCCGTAACCTCGTCCGCTTCTGTCGTTGCGACTGGAGTGGGATTTTTTAGCTTCCGAGGCCAGCGCTCTGAGCGTCCGATGAGTCCTTGTTTCCTGTCGTTGGTGGTTCTGTGCAAAACCGTGAATAAACAAAGTAGCGGTGTCGGCATGGTTAAAATTCTAATAATGGTGGTGCACCTGGCCATTTCTTTTGGGTTGTCCGTTTCAGTTGGTATAATTTGCTGCTATGTTTTATAACGTAGTCCCAATGAATGATACACTTTGTTGAATCGCAGGTGTACTCAAAGAACGTTTCCAGACCACCAAGGCGCGAAGGCATAACGGGCCATTTGGTAGGGGTAGAGCTGAAACCAATAGGATCGCAAGAGGGACAAACGAAGGAAAAGACAAAATGAATGGTGATAAAGGAGCAGCTCTGGAAGGTCCGGTAGTTACTCAGCCAATCATGAGCATGCGCGGAAAAGATAGAAGAATATGAAGCGTTAGGGAACTGAAAGGTCGTACGTTCGGGGGGCAGCCCAAGCGGTCTATCGTTGTAGTTTAAATATTGGAAAGTAGAACTAAGAAAGGGTTTTTTCACCTGGCAAACTTGGAAACCTTTTTCTTGTAAGAGGAACTATTTCGTTTTACAAACCAAAAAGTGAAAATTTTACCTGTTGGAGAAAGTGCTAGGTGGTAGGGATCAATGCGTTTAAATGAGCAATGTTGAATGTGAACTATTTTGTTTTCAGCTGTGTCTCATTAGCTGTAAGAGTGTTCTAATTTCTTGAACCTATGTTCTTGGCTGAATATTCTTCAGTATATTTATGGTGTTCTTCCACTATGAGTAATGGGATGTTTTAATTGTTGATGAGCTATCTTGTCATGTATACTTTTATTTCTGTTTATATGTTTGGTTATAAGAACAGCTATCTGTGATTTGCCATAAAACCTGAACAGTATTGTGTTACTCATGAACTAATCCAGCTCTCTAGAGATAGTTTAGTTAGTTCTATTTTATTACTATTTGTATGATTTAGATGCTTGTGAGCTCTAAAACGAGAGGTAAGAACCTGCGGATCACATTGTGAATGCTCTTTGCATCTTTATCACTCTGCATTATTAACTAGGCACGTGCATTTAATAATTTAAGTCGAAATACAAAAAAAAACTCGGTGGACCGGGCCGTAACCGGTAAAACCTTTGTTTTTGTTACTTGACCTACGGTAGCCGGACCGCAAACCGGACGGATTCCCTATACCAAACAGTCACGGGCTAGTTGGGAACGTTGACTGGGGAGAATCCCTTGCTGTTGTTGCCTGTGATTTTTCAGGCCTCAACACAACTATCTCCAAATCTTAATTCTTATTGTTCATTGTATATATGTTTGGATAGACAATCCATAATTGTTAATTCTTCTTATTGTTCGTCGTAAGTTAAGTCGTGACAATGTCGGGAGGGAAAATTATTCATTTTGATGACATGTGAATATGTATAATGTGAAGCTTAAAAAAAGATGAGCCATATCCTTCCAAGCTTTAAAAAAGTGCATATCCAAACATTATATTTGAAAAGTACACACTCATTGCATTTATAGATCGACAACAACAAATGACTTGAACCCACTAATCGGAAAATATTCATGACTAATTTAGAAAATTCATGGTTGTGTTCACCGTCCAAACCTCTGAATTATGAAAACGCAAATTGAATGAGAATCCTATAACCTACCATGGCATAATGTACCACTAGTACCACCAAAGGAGAGTCTACCCTTTGCCACATTATATATATGGAGATGAAATGTGAAATTGTATGCACTTAAATCCAAAACATAATGTCATTTGTAATAATCTAGCCGCTAGGTCAACCAATGGATCAATACAATTTCACATTTTGTCCCTGATTCCTCTCGCAATTGCTTGTCGAACCCTAGTTTTTTCTGGCAAAAAATTTAGTCTTTTGTCCATCATGAACTTGCTAACATAATTACTAGTTCTTTAGTGCATGTTGGGTTGGCTGCAACTTGGAGAATATGTTGAGGCCATCATTGAATTTCTTTCCAGAGATAAATAGTAGGTGCAATAGAGGTAACACATACCAAGGCTAAAACTGGTATGAAGAAACTGGTCGTCCAGCATGTATACTTACATGCAATTGTCTTTTTGGTTTTCATGGGCCCTACACAACAAAGTTATACAAGAGTACACTGTTAAAAAAAAGTATGTTAGACCGACAAAAAGTTTTGGAGGAGTTTGTGAAGAGAAAACAAAGCGTTGAAAGTGATTTTAGAATTTAAATTTATGCAATCGCACATGTCCTGCAATCTTTCATAGGCCATCATTGATTTTACATATCTGTTGGAATCTAGGGGAGGCATCATAAACATATGATGCAAATGATGTTCACAGCCATAGTAATCAAATTCATTGCCTCAATGCAATCGCCATTGCAAGGCAATAAGAGTAAAAAACATTCATGATATGCTTTTTAACTATCACATAGTAATCAAATTTATTAATACCATGCAATATAAAAAAAGCATTCATGATATGCTTTTTAACTATGCTCTTTAATTATGGCATAGTAATCAAATTCATTAGGCAAGGACTTGTTGCCTTTAGTCTCTCCTTAATAATATATGAAAAATTCTATAATTATTAAAAGTGTATGATATTTTTATAGTGAGGTTTTTAATATATTCTATATTTAATAGAAAATGTTGATTAGGAAATTAGGAGAATTTGAAAGGTGTTGATTTTTATATGATGAATGTTTTGGAATTCAATAGTACATTTGTTATTTTTTATATTTGGTTAATTAGAACATATTTTGAATGAATTTTGTATTTAGGAAGCTCCAATTTCACAAGTGTATATGTTGATTTAGTCCTATCTTTAAATGGGTTAGATTTTAATTAGTTTAAAATTAATAAAATAATTATTTTAATTTCAAAATCTCGTATTAAAAGTGATTACATAAAAACAAGGATAGACATATTGAATCGAGACAAATCATAAAGAAAGCATGAATTATACTATCTTCATATGAAATATTCATATTAATAATATAATATTCAGTGAAATCAAGGAAAATTTCATCTTTCCTATTTACTACTTTACAAAAATCTAAACAAAATAAATCTCAATTAGAATCTTCTTTGAAACTATTTCCCCATAGAGATTGAGATAAACATCATCATCACATTTTGTTTTCCAGCTATTTCTTGTTTTTGGGGTAGTGGGGTCCGTCAAAAGTAATTTACTCTTATCCATGGATGTCTTCTATTAGGTACTCACATACAAAGAAGAGCCACTCGAAAAACTAATTGACATTGGGTTAAGTATGTGTTGTGAGTATATGTTGAAGTATCAAGGTTTAATTGAAACAATTTGTAAGTGGAATACATGTTCACCTTAAACTACCTTCCTATGTGGATATAGAGAAGAGTTCCTATAAATATTTACCCTTAGCAATAGATAGACTTCCAAGGATATCCAAATCCCCCTCCTCATCCTCTCGGTGATGGGTGGGGACCCATGGTGAATATCTCTTCTACATAAAAGGTTTCAGAAAAAACCCTCTTTTCATTGTTTTGTTGGTTTTGTTTGCAAATTGGATAATTCCACTATAATGGATAATCTTGATTTTCCCCCTTATTATCATTCCTCTAGAATGGGTCCAAGAGAGTCATCATCAAAACTTAACCTAATAGCAATGATGAGTAATTGATTCATCCAAAAAGATTGCAACCCTTTTTCCTATTTCAAAGTTTATTTAAAAATGAAATTCAACTTATCATTTGTCAAGCCAGCCCCTTCCTTTTTTTTCTATCATAGATACTTAATATAAAGTTTATTTAAAAACTAAATTCAACTTACCATTTGTCAAGTAAGCCCCTTCCTCTTTTTTCTATTATAGGAAGTTAGTATAGGTTGGTTTTCCCAAATAGTGAGGCCTCTCACACCTAGCAACAAATTAACATGCTTGGATGCAGATGGTTAGAAGAAAATTCAACAAGAAGAGGGTTTTGGGTTTGCAGGTTGATCGAGGGATGCAGGATGGCGGTGCCTCTAGGAAACCTCCTCCCCTTGGCCGCGGCGCCGAACTCTTCCGAAGCTTCTCCTTAGGTATCAGTCCGTTCCTTTTGAACCAGCTCTTTTGGTTTCCTTTTCTATTGTTTGGTTCATCGCCTATCGGGTTTTCAATCTTCGTCTCCCATTGCTCTTCTTCTTGGGTTTGTTGGCTTAGCATGTCCTTCTCTATTCTATGAGCCGCTACTGACAACTGGAGTCCATCCTCAAGTGTTGAGGACTAGTACCAACCAGTCTAAAATAAGTGGGAACTGTACATAGATGTCGGTATCGGCTTGGCCATGCTTTTTCTGTCCTGTTCTTTGGGTGGGCTGTGGATTTGTAGATTCCGTCACCTTTCTTCTCGCGTCGTTTGTGATGATTTATTTTCCCTATTTCTAGAAGATTCTTCTGCTCCCAGTTTTTTGGGGCTTGTCTGTCCTTGTCCCCCACGTCTATGCCATTTTTCTTTCCAAAGGTGGCTGTCGTTTTCAGGGTTTGTGGGTTTGATTAGGGTTTTCGATTCTCTTTAACCCTGCAGCTCCCCTTTGTTTTTTACCCTAACTAGGGTTTGGTTTACGTGTTTTCTGTGGCGCATGCGATTTTCTCCTGTCTCATTCTTCAGTTTTGCTGGCATCTTTGTTGACTGGTGAGTCATTCTTGGGCTTCTCCCTTCTGTCCTTATTTCGAAGACCCAAGATGGGTCTCCCGACCCTTTTGCAGACCTTTGTTCTGCTCGCTTCCGTCATTGTAGAAAGGCTAAGGCCCATAAAATTCTGGAAGGGAAATCACGTTATGTGGTGGGTCATGATATATATTTGGATAGGGTGAAAGCGTTATGATCCTGTGTGCTTATAGGAAGACTAGAATATGTTTTGATGGACAAGAAAGACTAGTTTGCTTGGGCCACCGAACATTGGAAGCCCTTCCTGTCTTACGTTCCTGCTATCAGCCTTCTGGTTCAGGGTTGGATAGTCTTCGTCTTCTTCGAGGATGCCCATGCTACAGCAGTTTTAAATCGCCTTTGGAGAGTGGGAAAAGGGTCTCTAGTATTAGACCGTTGGCATGTTCATTTCGACCCTGCGCATGAAAGAGTACATAAACGACATCTATGGGCTCTTCTACCTGGGCTTCCTTTCCCTCTCTAGAATCGTCCTCTATTGGAGGGAGTTGGAAACACTATAGGCCGCTTTGTGGCGCTTGATGATGATTTTATGAACTCGTTCGATAAGAGGATGGCCAAAATCTTAGTCGAACTGGACATTTCAAAAGGTTTACCAGCTGAAATTGAAATTCTCTGTAGGGAACGCCTGTTCATTCAACGTCTGGACTATATGGGCATCCCATTTAGGTGCAGTTGCTGCCAGGAAATGGGCCATTTGCAATGTGCCTGTCCATCTTTTCGTAATGGTTCTACCTCCCTGAGACAACGATCTCCTTCTGCAGCTCAATTTCCCACCTCTTCAAAACAAAGGACCACTCAGGTATGTTTGTCATCAGTCCCTCCGGCCCCTTCTATTGGACTTCTAAAGAATGCATGTTCTCTTTTTGAAGATGCTTCGGATCTCGATTTAGCTTTGTTGGACTCTGTGAATGTTAGTTGAGGTTCCCCTAAATCCTCAGCAGCTCCTCAAACTCTAGATCGTTCATCACCTCGCTCCTGTAACCCTTCTCATGGTTTCAGTGTCTCTCCACCTAAGATTCCCCCTTTGTCCTTGGAACCTCCTTCTCCCATAACTTCCCATCCTTCTTCATCTCTTGTGGCTCTTCAGTGCTTTCCTTCTCAGGATTCTGATGTAGCGAACCATGTGGTCTCTCCACCGAGTTCTTCTCCTTTACAATCTCTTCCTCCGGAAAGTGTTCCCCCTCCTCCCCTTTTCACTGATGCAGACTTCCCTCCTCTCGTCACCTCTGGTCCTTCGACTATGAGTTCTCCTCCTCTTAGCCCTGTCACCTCTCTGTCCTTTACTGACCCCTCTTTACAAAAATCACTGAATATTTTTTCTGATAAGTCGCCACTTTCTCCCTCGGTCCTTCCTCTTCACTCCATCCGTTTCGAGAACATTACTATAAGGAGGAAAAAGAAAAATAAAACTCCTCTTGATGCTGCGAACCTTGTCCCGGCCTCTTATACCCCCTTATCTACTAGACTCAAAGTAGCGGCTTGTAAGCCTTCCTCTTCACCTCAAAGGGTCCTTAGAACTTCGACCCCTCAACAGATTGATTCCTAATGCGTATTCCCACCCTGAATGTCTGTGGTTTGGGGGGCTTAGCCAAACAAAGAATCCTCCGTCATCTGATTGTTTCACTCTCACTTGATGTCGTTCTCCTTCAAGAGACCATGACCAGTTCTTTCCCTGCATTATTTTCCTTTTCTAAACTCTGTCCGGGTTGGGAGTTTTGTGCCCTTAGTTCTAAAGGTATTTTGGGGGGAATTCTCTCTGGATGGAACCCGAAAATTCTCAAATGTAAAGATTTTCATACTGTTGCTGGTATCTTGCTTAAAGCTCTGATTCGTGGCTCTTCTTTCGCTCTATCTATTCTAAATTGCTACAGCCCTTACCTTAATCGTGATTCCTTCTGGAGTGCTCTGGCTTCTGGTGGTCTTCTCTCGTTGCCAAATCTTATCCTAGCTGGTGATCTGAACTTAACTCTAAATTCCTCAGAGATTTGGGGCTCTAGAGCGCAACTTGATCCCTTGGGTCCTTTTTTCTCCAAGCTTTTCTCTAATCATCATTTGGTGGATGTGGCCCCCTCCTGTGCAGGCCCTACTTGGAGGAATGGTAGGATAGGGGAAGATGGTATCTCAAAAAGACTAGATCGTTTCTTGTTATTGGATAAGCTTATTAGCTCTCTTCCCAGGTATCGGGTATGGGCTCATAGATGTGGGATTTTTTATTACTTCCCTGTATTATTTGAATGGTTGGATCATCAGAGCCCTTGTGCTTATCCTTTTAAGTTTAATCAATCATGGTTAGACAATGAGGATTTTATCTAGATGATTCGAGCCGAATGGCCACTTATTCGTTCGGATAACTCGATGGATGCTATGAATGATCTTTCATATAAACTTCGCGTCCTTAAAGAAAAAGTTAAATCGTGGACTAAAGTTGAATCTCTAAAGTTGAAGGACAAGTCAGTTTTCTTGGAAGATGAAATTAATTCTCTTCTACTTTCTTCTCAATCTGCTATATTAAATGAAGAACATCAATTAAGATTGAACACCCTCAAAGCTGATCTCCAAAAGTTGTTAGATCATGAGTTGTACTCAACAAGACTTCAAAGAAGGGTTACTTGGGCTCTGAATGGGGATGCTAATACTAAGTATTTTCATGCAGTGGCATCGGCTCAGAAAAACCATAATGCCATCTGGAGTTTGCAAGATGAAATGGGTACTTGGGTCTCGGATGATCAAAGTATCAAATCTCTAGGGATTCACTACTTCAAAAATATCTTTGTTGATGATCACTTGAAAAACCTTGCTGCCCAACTCAAGGTTATTCATCTTTTTCCCTCCTATATCAGTGCTGAGGAGAAATTGGCCTTCACTAGCTCTGTCACTATTTTGGAAGTAGAGATGGCTCTTAAAATGTTTAAAAGAGATAAGGCGCCAGGCCCAGACGGCTGGCCTGTTGAGTTCTACTTGAATTTTTTGGATCTTCTGGGACCTCTCCTTGTCAAAATGGTGGAATCATCTAGGATCTTGGGCAGAGTGACTCCCTCCCTTAACTCCACTTTTTAAGCTCTAATTCCAAAAGTTGATCTGCCAGTCTCTTTTGCTAACTTTCGCCCCATTTCTCTCTGTAATATTTGCTATAAGCTGATCTCTAAAATTGCAGCCCTGAGACTTAAACCTTTCTTAGATTCTTCCATTTCTCCTTAGCAATTCGGCTTTCTGAAAAACCGTCAAATCATCGAGCCCATAGCCATAATGCAGGAAGTCTTACATTCTGTCAAAACTAAAAAGAGAAGTGCTCTCATCCTTAAGTTGGACTTGTCAAAATATTTTGATCGGGTTAACTGGACCTTCATCCGTCTTATTCTTATCCAAATTGGGGTTCCTCTTGTTGGGGTGAATTGGATTTTGGGCTGTATCTCTTTTGCTAACTTTGTTGTCCTTGTAAATGGTTCTCCTACTACCTTCTTTCTAGCATCTTGTGGAATCAGACAAGGCTGTCCATTGTCTCCCCTGTTGTTCATCCTGGTTATAGAAGGTCTGAGCCTCTTGATTGAAGATGCCAAAAGGAATGGTAAAATTAAAGGGATCAAGATTTCATCTCAACTCTTCCTCACTCATTTACTTTTTGTAGATGATGTGATTTTATTTGGTTTGAGTTCCTTTGAGGAGTGGATGGCATTCAAACTTATTCTAGATACATTTTGTGAGGCATTTGGTATGTGTATAAATATGGATAAATCCTGTTTTCTTCATAATGATTTGGATGAGGCCCTTCTTCGAAGAATCACTAGTCTCCTTCCTTATAGATTTGATTATCTTAATAAGGGATTCGTCTATCTAGGATACTTCCTCAAGCCTTCGGGTTTTCTGGTAAAGGATTGGCATTGGATTATTTCTAAATTTGAGAAGAGAATCTCCCACTTGACAAACCGGCTCCTGTCTATTAGTGGTTGTCTAGTTCTCATTCGATCTGTTCTATCGAGTCTACCTGTTTTCTGGTTGGCTCTTGTTCCGATTCCCACCTCAATCTTAGACAGACTCAGAAAACTGATATTTTCTTTTTTATGGGGCTCCTCATCAAAGATTAAAAAATTCCATCTTGTAGACTGGCATCTTCTGGCACGTCCTACTACCTTTGGTGGCTGGGGAATAAAGCACCTACCCAGTTTCAGTCTATCATTGAGAATGAAATTTTTTTGGATTGCTCTTAACAACAACGGCATCTGGCATCATCTCATCTCTGTTAAATACATGAAAAACATGCATGTGCATTCTTGGTTTAGAGAAAAAAGCTTCAAAATTCGGAACGCCTCGATTATTTGGATAAGTTTCCTCTCAACCTTACCGTGGATTGGTAAAGGGCTTCTCTGGCAGGTTGGAAATGGTTCTGCTGTCCGTCTGGGTACGGATCCTGTAGTTGGTATGGGAACCTCTTTTATTCTCCCGAGAGACTTAAGAGATTACTTGGAAGACTATGGGATTTTCTCCTTAGCCCAAGCTAGGAATCAAACACCCTTTGCTTAGGGCTATTGGTTCACGGTTGAGGAGCTTGATCTTTGTGGTGAATGGAAAACTCATTGGGATAATTTTATCAGGGGGCTGGAATATGGCAGAATCTGTCTTTCGGATCAATGCGATTCTCTTCTCTGGTCACATAATAATTATGTGGGCCCTTTAATTGCTGCAAAAGGCTATGATTGTATTTTCTGTCAGTTGTTCAGAGATTCAAGAACCTGTTCTGGATTTCCTTTGGACTCAAAATATTCCTTTGAAAATAAACATGCTTTAACTGGCTATTGGCCAGAGGCCGGATTCTAACTTGGGATCAGCTTCAAAATAGAGGGTTCCAAGGCCCGAGTCGTTGTGTTCTGTGTGAAAGGAATGTAGAGGATATACATCATCTCCTTTTGGCCTGCCCCTTCACTGTGTGTATTCTCTCCCACTTTGAGGCTCAGTATGGGTTCTCTTATCCTTTCTTCAATACTTTCTCGTCCTTTCTGGCTCACTGGTTTAACTCCTTTGCGCGCTCAGCTCCTTTTAGATATCTGCCCCTTTTTATTTTCTGGTGTATCTGGCTTCTTCGAAACATTGTTCTTTTTGAAAACAGGAAGCCTGCTGTCTCTGCTCTTATTTCCAGGGTTGAGTGCTTTTTAAATTTATACCCAGCTCCAATAAAACTGCAAAAAATCCGGAATATTGGTCCAAAACCTCTGAAGGTCTTTCCTTGTGGCTCTTTCAATGGGGCTGCTGGAGAGAATATAGGTGGCTCAGGTTTTGTGATCTATCTAGATGATACTCATTTCTTCAGTTTCTCTATGGGATGTGGTTGCAGCACGAACACTAGAGCGGAATTATTGGCTCTATGGGCAGTTCTAAGAGTGAGTTTGATGATGGGTCTTCCCATGCATTTGATTTTTGGTGACTCTATGGTTATTATTTCATGGCTCAACAAACTTTCTGCGCTTGAGGTTCCATCACTGATGCACTGGTGTGATGATATAAGAAATATGCTTCAAATTGCCCCTCTGATGATTTTCAAACACATATTCCGTGAGCATAACTCGCTGGCAGATGGCCTCTCCAAACAGGCTCTGAAATTGGATATGAGATATGGTATCTTCTTTGAAACATTGGATGGAATGGTCATAAATCATGGCCAATTTGTTCTTTTTTAGTGTTGCTGAGTCTCATTGTTTCTCAGCTTTTGACTTTCAGCATTTGATTGTCCATCTATGTCTGTCATGTATGAGACCTTTCAACCAGCAAGTCTTGCTCAGGAATGTATGTTTGTTGATCATCTTCGATCTTCTCAGCATATTCTGATCTGATTTATCAGGGATGATGAGAAAAGTCTGCTATGATCAGACTTTTTTTCTTTATTCTGGATGGCACTAGACAGGCTGGTTACATCTTATGTCTATGTGATGTTTTGGTCTGCTATATTCCTCTCAGTCAAAAAGATGGTATATGTAAATGATGTCTTTTGATTCCTATGATTAACAAAGACAGGTATTTTTTTCCTCTGAAAAAAAAACAAATTAACATGCCTTAAGCATGAAAGGTCCCGCATGACTTTGACTTTCCTTCTAAAACCGAATTGTTTATCTCTCTTCTCAATCTAATTACTTCTATTTTTCACATCTAAATCAACCTTTCGAGTATTTCAAATTTTATGCTTCGGTCTTTCATGAAATCCATACTCGTCATCGTAAAATCAATTTACATTGTTTCTCATTATATAAAGAAAATTGTATTATTGAATTTGGGAATTTATAGTTTCCATATAGATAGCTTCATAATGTTAATAAAAACGTTATAAATGCCAAAAACAAACTTTGTTAATATATTAATGTATTTATAAAATTTGTATTATTTTTCATTATAAAATTAATTTGTATTAACATTTTTCATTACTTTAATTAAAAAACATTATATATAACAAAAGTTTTGTTAATATATTAATATGTTTATAAAATCCATATTGCAAAGTCATTCTAAGAAGGATATCTTTCTCAAACATAAATATCAAAATATAATAAAAGTCTTACTAGTCATGTTAAATCATGAAGAATGATATGTGATGAGCTTCATTAAACTCAAAGAGAACACTTGAATCATCAATAAGTTATGAAATTATTTTTTACAATATTTCCTATTAATGTTAATTAGATGAGAGCAAATTTCATGTCTATTTGTTGTTATTTAAAGTATTTTCTATTAATGCTAATTTGATAAAGATTGGTTTTATATTTACTTCTTGGTTTTATATTTACTTCTTGTTATTTAATGGAAATTTAAGATAACCATAAATTTGTATGATTTTTTGTTAAAAATGGAAAAAACAAATTTTTTTATGATTAGTCACTTCATAAAGAATTTTGGTCTAAAATTACCCATAACCATGAATAACATCAAAACATTGTTCTTTAAACATGGAAGTTATGAATCTTCAATGATTGAAATCCATAAATTGAATGAAACAAAAAGAATTATGATGAAAACTTATACTCAATAACATTAATATTAGTCGTGTCGAGAGCTATAAATTGAATGAAACAAAAAGAATTACGATAAAAACTTGTACTCAATAACATTAATGATTAGTTTTGTCGAGAAATGCTTTCAATAGCTGAGTATGAGGAGAAGTATAATCCATGATCAATGTGGAGTTAACACATAGTTTTTTAATAAAATAATAAAATATTA